>JASAMW010007485.1:0-10696 GCA_030247985.1 Epsilonema sp. ZAB3_2
TCAAAAGTTTATAGCAAAAAGTGAGATCATGGACCATACGACGATATTCCAAGCTATGAATTCCTAGAAATTTGCACTGCATACGGTAGGAATAAGACACGTACGGAAATGGATAATTATAGTTCATGACCCTACATCTTGCACACAAACGTTGAACAAACCGTATCTGGACACGCTCTGGCAGACGGATGTCTTTTTTCACGAGTGGGTTCCACACCTGCGAAAAAGTTTCGAGTATGGGCCGAACAAAAATACAGTAGGCACGCACTAGCAAAAAACAGTCAGCTGAAGAAAACACACGAAACAGCTTACCAACGGCAGTCAAAGCTAGATTGCATATGCGGGCAATATGCTCCGAAAACGACAATTTACTGGTCATTGTGACACCAAGATCGCGGACAGATGTTTCTTTTTGAAGTATAGCATTGTCGATAAAATAATTGCGCTTCGGATTTTTCCTACCTAAGCTCAGTACAACACATTTGCTAGGGGCTATGCTCATCTGCCATGTTTCAATCCAGCTAGAAATATTTTCTAAGGCTTCAGCTAATGGACTTTGCACATTAATGTCACACGAAACGGCACTGTACAGCTTCACATCATCTGCAAATAATTTAGCACATATAGATTGAGGCATAATTTCAACAATGTCGTTTACATAAAGCAAAAACAATAAAGGCCCAAGTACACTACCGTATTTACCTGTGCATAGCCCCCCCCCCTATGCATAGCCCCCCCCTATGCATAGCCCCATATTGGCAAAACATAAAAAATGACCCATGCATAGCCCCCCCCTATGCATAGCCCCATATGTACTGTACAGTACTGAAGCTGCCTATATAAGCTGGTCATAAGCTACCCATAGCCACTCCCACACCAAGCTAAGATGCCTATAAGCCTGCTTGGGGGTGTATTGTACTAGAATAACCCTGGTTTGACCTCAATTATGCCCTAAAACACGTGCTTTTGACCTAAAAAATATGCCTCTACGCACCTCTCAAAAACATAAAAAATGTCCCATGCATAGCCCCCCCCCTATGCATAGCCCCCCCCCTATGCATAGCCCCATATAGGACCTCTCAATTTTTGCATAGCCCCATGGGGCTATGCACAGGTAAATACGGTACCTTGAATCACTCCACTGGTAACTGGCTGATAACTAGAAAAAGCACTGCCTACAAACACTCGCTGCGTACGATTACTCAAAAATGCAGATATCCATTTCAGTAGAGCTCCCTCAATACCGTAAGATTTCAATTTCAAAACTAATTTCGGTTGGCTTACACTATCGAACGCTTTTTTAAAGTCCAAATAAATCGCGTCTACACACTTTTTATTATCAATAGCATCTGTCCAAAAATCCAAACATTCCAAAAGTTGGGTGGTTACAGATTTACGAGCTAAGAAACCGTGCTGATGTTTGGTAATTAAGTCATGCTGAAGCAAATAAGACGTCATTTCCGACTTGACAATACTTTCTAAGACCTTACACAATACACACGTTAAGCTTATTGGCCGATAATTAAGAACCTCAGTCACATCCCCTTTTTTATGTAGCGGGATTACATCTGCTGTCAGCCACATTTTCGGCAACGCACCTTCATCGAAACTTTGTTTCAACAGCACACTAAAGGGTGACATATACAGCAATCGATATCATGAGCTCCTACCGTACCGTCGGCATTAGTGCATGAAAATTTGACAATTGACCTTAGAAAAAATGCCGGAAAGCCGTCCGGACTCCTAGAGCATTTATTAGGCAGTTTCTTAATGGCTGCACAAACAACATGTGGTCGGAGGTCAAGATTATCTTTACAAATATCAGCGGACACACGCCTAGGGAAGTTTGGCCTAGTTCCGTTGTCGTTAGTAAATACTCCACAGAAACCATTATTTAACAACTGGCACTTTTCAGCATCGTCAGTAGCAAGTGTACCATCGGACCGTCTCAGCACGCCAACAGGGTTACTGTATTTTAATTTCGACTTAGCGAAGCTAAAGAATTTTTTACGATTTCCCTCGCGAATGAAGCGCGCCTCTTTATACTTGACAAATTTACGTACCTCTTCTAGGAACAATTTTTCTGCAGATTTCCAAGCCTCTTTGGTCTCAAGTGACACATGCCTACGTTTATGAAGAGCCTGTTTACGTGCGCGCAAGACCCGCAGCCGTTGAGGAAGACTAAAGAATTTACGTTTACTCGCGCGAAGAGGGACAAACACGTTGACAGCTTCCTGCATGATCGCAGAGAATACATCACTGTACTGTTGGACTGATGTGCACGAACTATATTGCCTTGTCCAGTCAACATTGCTAAGGTACTCAGCGATGCCGGCGTAATTTGCCTGCCTATAGTCTCTAACGTACGTACGCGGTATGCACTCACCACCACGAAAATCAATAGAAAGATCAACACGACAGTGGTCACTGGTAAGAAGGGAATCATGAACAGTCACATCAAGAATGCTTTGGACATCGTTACATAGCGCGAGATCCAGAATGTTATATTCCCTAGTTGGCTCCCGCACAAACTGCCTAAGGTCGTTCTCGGAGAAACAAGATAGCAGGTGCTCAACAATTCTCGCGTTTTGTTTTCCCGTATGAATATGGCTGTCCCAATTTACATGAGGCATATTAAAGTCACCAACTATAACCACGGGGTGCGCGACACTACACAGATCGTCAATGGATTTGCACAGTAATTTTGCTTCATCTTCACTGTTACCCGTACGGTAAACACATACGACGCGCCTAGTGCATTGAGCAGAGCAAATGTCTACTGCAACAAACTCCAACTCGTCAGGTTCCTGCGCAAGAGTCACGTTCGAAACTGAGTGACGGTTGTGTACCAAGATAGCAACTCCTCCTCCTTCGCTTTTGTTAGCATTTTTCCTATCTTTTCGGAATACAGTATATGGATACGTAGTACTGGACACAGGGTCGCTAATAAGCATTGCATTTGTCAAAGTATCGTTACCCCAAGTCTCGGTTATAGCAATAATATCGTATTCTTCTCTACACAACACGAGGGACAGCTCACACAGTTTTGTTTTGCCTTTTATACTTCGGGCATTCATAAGACAACATGATAGTGTACCTTTTGGATGGTGTGTTCTCACAACTGAAAATCCTTGCCGTTGGTGTTGTGTTGTGGTGGGGTGTTGGGCGGCGGAAGCGTAGGGTCACCAGCGGCAGCGTCCGTAAAGGTGTCAGTTGTCGTGTTTCCGCTGTCGTCGAGGTCCTCATGAGCCGAAGGAGGCGTCGACAAAAGCGGCTGCCTTCCCGGCCCCGGGGGAGGCTGTTGCGCAGGAGTAGCCTTAGCACGTGGCGGTGGGGGAGGCGGAAGATTGCCTTCTGGGATTGGAGACGGATCGCGTATCCACTCCTCCACACAGCTGTTTCTTGAGAAGCGGTAGATGCCGCCGTCTCGCAGCCCGTATTTGATCGTACAGAGGCAATGTTATTCTTCCAGGCCGCACCCAGTTCAAGTTCCAGCAGGACCCGGACTTGGCCTTTGCGCTTCGCCAACGCCACTCGTTCGTTTGCGGGCATGGAGGCTCTGATAAAGATTTTGGCGTGTTCAGGGTAATGTCGGAGCTCTTGCTTGCAGCCAAGTATCTCCAGCTGATCGCTGCAGCTGCGAAGGACGACTTTCAGTTTGGGCGGGTAGGTACTTTTTCTCGGGGCTCAGATCCGACATTCTCTTCACCGACTCAGGCTGAATGTGGCTGAGACCCAAGCAGGCGAAGATCCTTTTCACAGCCATGGCGTCTTCATGCCTCATGTAGACTCCTTTCTCGTTTCTGGATGGCTTGCGAACGCCTTCGATCACGATCGATCTGTTGTGCGTCTCCTCCTCCTTCCGCCTTTCTTCCAGCTGCATCTGCTTTGTAGGCGGAGGAGGCGGAGGGCGCTGCTGCTTCTTCCTCAGCTTTTCAAGCTTTTTGTTGACGACGGTGCTCCATAACAAGCTGCCTTCGTCTCCTTCGTCTTCGACAGGCCCGGCCGCCTCCGTTGTGCCGCTGTCAGAACCGACAGCCGAGGAGGAGGAGGAGGCAGCCTGCTGCAGCTGCGTGGACAGAGTTTCCAGCTTCTCATTCAGGCTTTTCTGCAGTTCGGCCATAGATTGCTCGATCGATGCTATGCGACCATCCGAGTCGCTGGAAGAGCACTGGCACTGGCTACAAAGGAGGCGCAGCCAGCTGGAACCCTTCAAGTCGCTTATCAGATTTCCCTGGTTGCTTTTGTGGGCCGCGGGGAATAGACACTGCATGCAGATCCCGTTGCCGCAGCTTGATCTGGAGCAGCTAATGCCATTTGCAGATGATAGCTTTTTCTTGCAGATGCAGCAGCCACTAGGTAGTGTCATGGCGTTTTCAGGGATGGCCCTGGCGACGGGCTACTTAGCTAATAGGAGGCGCTAATAATGGTAGCTGTAGATGGCTGAGACGAGTAAAGGTTTGCTCAGTACAGTAGAAATTTTTGAATATATGGGTATGCTTCAGTATGTACGTACGTGTTGGACGTATAACACAGGGTGGACAAGGGAAGACAGAGAGACAGAATGGCGGAGGACGCTCACAAGTGAGCATTGAACAAGCAGAACATACGCCACTGCATACAGCTAAACTTTGTACTTAGGCTTAGGCTTGGCTGAGGCTTAGGCTTAGGCTCTACGTATGCACAAAACATAGGAACGTCAAAGTAGGTACCGTACGTACAGTAGTGGCCGTTACTGGCACTTTCAAAAATTTCAGTAAGTAAAAGGTAAATACCTTTTCAATGGAAAATAGCCAGTAAGTAAAAAGTAATTACTGGTACTGGCGCTTTCAAACTGCCAGTAAAAGGTAAAGCCTTGCCAGTAACCAGTAAAGTAAAAGTAAAAATGCAAAATTTTATGGCCATGTTTCCCATTGACTACAAATGCTTTTCTGGTTGTCAATGTTCTTTTTTATTGTATTCGGGTGAATCTTCATACATAAGGCTTGGCTTACCTTTCAAAGTCTACCTACCAAAACACAGGAATGAAGAGTGCTGCAACGCCAATACATTATGTACAGACATACGTACGTAAGACAGGTATCGTTCATGTGCAATCTCTACTTCTACTACTTTCTGCATATCGTTCACATGGGCCAACATGACGAACCATAGTGGTCCCAGGCCTACCCTGCATGCTATATGCGCTTTATAGGCCTACGGATGTACGTAATGTAGCTGGATGGAGGAGTCGGTGGCATGATGAGAGAATCTAAAATGACTTGCTACAAAGAAAATTTCTCTTTTCCCAACTGGAAATGCGTCAGTAATTCACTAAAAATCTTTCCATCACAGGGCTAAATTACGAGAACAACGCCCAAATTTTACTTTTTACTTTTACTAAAATTTTGCCAGTACCGGTAAAAGAAATTAGCCAGCCAGTAAAGTAAAAGTAAGATACCGGCAGCACTGCCAGTAAAAGTAAGGTAAAAGTAATTACTGGTAGCAATATTTTTGCCAGTAAGCCAGTAAAAGTACCGGTAATTTACTGGTGACGGCCACTAACGTACAGTACATCTGCCTGTTGTATGAATGAAAGCAAGCCAACTACTGAAAAGGGGAATGGCGGAGGACGCTCACAAGTGAGCATTGAACAAGCAGAACATACGCCACTGCATACAGCTAAACTTTGTACTTAGGCTTAGGCTTAGGCTTAGGCTCTACGTATGCACAAAACATAGGAACGTCAAAGTAGGTACCGTACGTACAGTACATCTGCCTGTTGTATGAATGAAAGCAAGCCAACTGAAAAGGGGAATGGCGGAGGACGCTCACAAGTGAGCATTGAACGAGCGGAACATACGCCACTGCATACAGCTAAACTTTGTACTTAGGCTTAGGCTCTACGTATGCACAAAACATAGAAATGTCAAAGTAGGTACCGTACGTACAGAACATCTGCTTGTTGTATGAATGAAAGCAAGCCAACTGAAAAGGGGAATGGCGGAGGACGCTCACAAGTGAGCATTGAACAAGCAGAACATACGCCACTGCATACAGCATACTTTGTACTTAGGCATAGGCTTAGGCTTAGGCTTAGGCTCTACGTATGCACAAAACATAGGAACGTCAAAGTAGGTACCGTACGTAGGTACAGTACATCTGCCTGTTGTATGAATGAAAGCAAGCCAACTGAAAAGGGGAATGGCGGAGGACGCTCACAAGTGAGCATTGAACAAGCAGAACATACGCCACTGCATACAGCTAAACTTTGTACTTAGGCATAGGCTTAGGCTTAGGCTCTACGTATGCACAAAACATAGAAACGTCAAAGTAGGTACCGTACGTACAGTACATCTGCCTGTTGTATGAATGAAAGCAAGCCAACTGAAAAGGGGAATGGCGGGGGACGCTCACAAGTGAGCATTGAACAAGCAGAACATACGCCACTGCATACAGCTAAACTTTGTACTTAGGCTTAGGCTTAGGCTTAGGCTTAGGCTTAGGCTTAGGCTCTGCGTATGCACAAAAGATAGGAACTTCAATGTACTACAGCCCCTCAGGCTTAGGCTCTACGTATGTACAAAAGATAGGAACTTCAAAGTACGCTGTATGAATGCAAGCAAGCCAACTGAAAAGGGGATGGCAGCGGATGCTCAGTTCATACATACATACCCCACTGGATAGCTAAGTACCTACATCGCTACATACATGACGGGTTGTGTATGGGGAGTGGGGACTTACGTACACGCCAGTCCAGTCCGAGTCCCGGTTGAAGAGAGATGTCGGATTTGAAGGTGGGGTCGAACTGGGTGATGCGCAGATCGCTGAGCTTGAAGTCGAAGTTGGGGCCGAAATTGCCGAGAAAGTCGAATTTCTGTCGGTTGCTCAAAAAAGTGCTGACAGCTGAGTGCGTGTGATGACTGAGGAAGGCCAAGCCCTTCTTCGGTATCTGAACCACGAAACCCGCATTTCTGCCCACAGCTGAAAAGAACACAGAGAAGTTACAGAAAAGCTTGTAGGGTACTGTGGGAGATATACTACAATTGGTCGGACACCTAGGGTAGGATATCTCAGCATCCATGCGACCGATTGAGACAAGTATTCTACCAATCGATTCCTGGAACTCTCCTCTTTCAAATGAGCTACCATGTTCATCAATTGCTGAAGCGGCAAGTTCAGAAAAAGCTAGGCGTCCGGGTTTACCCCACGGTACCCTACAACATTGACACTTTTATATAACGCATTTTTAAAGTTCAAGTCACGGCCTTGTCCATCCAGTTGAAACAGGCGACTTGGTGGGTTTATTATGCATATTGTGGTACCGTTTTGGGGGATTAATTTACGTGAAAGGTATGACATGCAACAGAAGCAAAGCAGAACGTACTAAATTCCATTGTTGTTCTAATATTCTGTTACCATGAGTTTGGGGTATTAATAATCCGCAGCAATAAGCTGCCAAAGAGATGAATATCAGATGGGGCCATCGCCTCCTCATGATGTTCGAAGTCTTCTTATCTGCGCATTACTGCTGTACATGTGGCAACCACAACCACGTACGGTGATAAGGATGAAACGGAAGATAAAACCAACACGACAGAACACAGCTCTCCGCGGCAACGTATGCTATGTACCTACGTTACATTATCTGAATTTAAAATGTACGGTAAAGTAGGTAATTCTTTTATCGCAAAGACAAACGCTGCAATAGAGGGGGTATAATCTAAACACAGTAGTGTGCAAATGACTTTAATGGCGTATGAAATCGTCTAAATTACGTTAAACCGCTCAGTAAGTGTCGTCGATGTGGTATTCATGTCGTGTACTGTACATATTATTGGTATGTAGTTGTGCGTGTGCATAATATGTATCTCGTACGTATCCATCCATGTATTCCATACGTTGCAGTCTTACAGGCAAACAGGTGCGCAGTGACAGTGCATGTTCTTCGGTGGTGTTATAGGCAAAATGAACACGATGCGTTAACATGCGTGACTCCAGTACATACGATCTGTACATATACATACATACAGTACCACGTACTTTAAAGTACTACAGCAATAAATTCAATGCAGTATTGTATGCAATGAAGGTGTTCAACAGCCGGTCGGTTCTAAACCTGAATGAATGGTGTATGTATATTGACTAGAGTTTGTATGAGTTCTTGTATGTGTGTGTATGTATTGTACATTACATACACTGCATGTAGGCCTACATAGATACGTACGCATGTTTATCTTTAAAAAGGGTACGCGGACACACCCCGAAAAGATTCTTCATACGTACTGTAAAGGTCGGTGTATAGCCCTGCAGGGCAATACAAACAAGATCAGCCAATTTGGGCGGGCTATACACGAGATCGGGCAATACAAAAGCTCGGGCTATACAAGGGACTTTTTACCGTCTGCTCATTTTTGCTCCAATTTTAACCCTAAATGTTATCGCTGATTGAATGGTCCCGCTTTTGGTATACTGATCATTCTCAAAGCTGCCATGCGAGGCAGTAATCGGTATTTTCACTTGCTGTGCTGACATGCCAAGACCGATCGCAGATTCCAACAGCAATAATCAAACTGCTAATAATGTTGCGTTCCATCGTCAACCAATTCCCAGCTTCACGAAATACACATTCCGTGTTTTTCTGGCTCGCAATGGGGCGAATAGGCCTTGTGAACGCAGTTCTTTGCGTTGCCCGATATCGGGCAATACACGGGCCAAAAGTGCAATATAAGCCAATTTGGGCGGGCTATACACGGGATCGGGCAATACACGGTATCGGGCTATACACCGACCTTTACAGTATGTAGTGAAATAAAATAACATGCGTGTGTATGTAGTATGTTATGTACATGTATGTAATGCAGCAAGTGAAAGTATAGCGTAGCGAGCGACAAGACTGGCGGAACGCTCTGAACAATCAAAGTCGTCAGTTCTTCAGCCCTGTCTATCGCTGATTTGCGTACAGTTCGAGGTCCTTCTCCACTGGGGATCGTTCACATATTTCGCATGCGCCCGCTTCCCCTATACCCCTCAATGAGAGTCCAGTCAGTATATCCACTAACTGTGTGAGCTGTCAATGGACCAGCTGCGCAAAAGAACTATGGGAGGTCGCGAGCTGATTCCTCTGTAATACTTTTTGAGCGCCTTTTTCTTCTTCCCCCTTGATCAAAAAATGCACTCTGGAAAGGTGTAAACAAAATATATAAGCAACCCCATCTGGCGGGTGTTGAAAGTGACTAGTTTGTCAAGACAAGACCGTTATGGGATGGAAATATTACTGTATTTGCACCGCACGCACATACTTTACATGTACAATGTACATCCTGCGATACTGTACGGCCTTGACGGCAGCTGAAGACGCAAGTTGGATTTATCACCGACCGTGTGCATCTTGCATAAAATCCGATGCAAACCGCAATTTACTGGTACCGGTATGTACATGTGAGCTAGGTAACACGTGCATCTTGCATATCCGATGCAAACCTAAATTTACTGGTATCATGGGCTCTTGCTGGTATGTATGTAGTACGTGTGTACATGCAGGTAACACATAGAAATCTTCATTTCATCACCAGACTTAAAACGGTAAATCAAAATACGTAAACAACCGCATTAGAAACCAAACCTGTTCTGAAGACAATTGAAATTTATTTTGTAAACTAAAAAAATCATTGTTTATGACTTTTCAACTTGCGTCGATAACTCCATAGAACGCTTAGCGATCCAAGGCCCAAGATAAACGTCTGAACAATCCATAAAACAGAGGCGATACCAGTGATATTGATATCGTTGCATATTTTCGCAGCAAAGGCAGCTTCGAACACATGAGCAACCAAGGTAAACCAAACCCTGCCAAAGATAAAGAACAATACAGTACACGTTTATCCGAAAATTTCCTGATTTGATTACCGAAAAGGAGTTAGTACAATCAGGACTCCATAATAGAGAAGGACTGAGCATCTGTGAACAAAAGTCGTGCGCAGAGCTGCGCCCGATAAGGGCCAAAAGCGTCCCCCAACTGGGACCCCCGTCCCCCACCTGGGGGACGTCCCCCAACTCGGGGACGCCGTCCCCCAACTGGGGGACGCTGGAGGCGACACTCAGCCACATAGTAGGAGGCGCCGCAAAAAATCATAAACTTGATGTTTCAAGTTTATGCTACACCTGGGCGGTGAGCATCAGGTGGGTGTTTACCCAGCATTCTAAGGTGCGTGCAGAATTCTGTACACACCTTTTTGCCTGGGTAAACACCGACCTGTCTCAGGTGAGTGTCGCCTCCAGCGTCCCTCAGTTGGGGGACGGCGTCCCCGAGTTGGGGGACGTCCCCCAGATGGGGGACGGGGGTCCCAGTTGGGGGACGCTTTTGGCCCCTATCGGGCGTAGCTCTGCGCACGACTGTTGTTCACAGATGCTCAGTCCTTCTCTATTATGGAGTCCTGGTACAATGTAACATAGCAGCGAAAAAATTGTAACCGTAGATAGCCACTTCATATTTCGTGCTTCTTTCCCTCCTGTATGTATCGTATCACGAACTCACAGGGCTGTCACAATCGTGGGATGTTGCGATCCCATATGGTGGGCGAATTTTCCAAGCGGACCCATCCAATGCAAGGGCAACAGATCATAGTCTTACCATGTAACCTAAGCAATCGATACATGGCACTATTGCGTTGATGATAAGAAGATAAGCTTGCAATCCGGATTAAGAATGATAGCC
>JASAMW010007487.1:0-12483 GCA_030247985.1 Epsilonema sp. ZAB3_2
CACGTACAGTAGTTGCAATATTGCAAACTTTATTTATGTATACGCAGTAAAATAAGCTGCCTTTCGGCTTCAAAGCCATGGAAAGGACAGAGATTATATAATAAATTTGACATTAAGCTCAATATTAAAACGAGCGTACGCACTGTAGAATAACCTTGCTACGAACTTGCTTTACAGGTTCGATGCCATGGGAAAGAGAAAAGGTAGGACACGGGGAAAATACGGATTGAGCGTTAGCAACACTGCAATTTACGAACACCAATAGAACGCTCGAAAATACACGGGGAACACAATATTTTCTTGCTTACGTAACCAGGTGGGAGGTGAGAAGGAAAGAAACCAAGGTTGATGAAGGTGCAGGGAATAGGAATAAAGTCCACTAGAGAACCACACTGGTTGATCAGGCCAATGGATAACTCTGGGATGGAAAAGCTTGAAAGCCAAAAACTGCAAAACACAGGTGTTTCAAGTTACTGGGCGCTGGGCGCTGGGCGCTGGGCGCGGAGGGGTTAACCACTGGGCGCTGGGCGTTGGGCGCTGGGCGCTGGGCGGTGAACAGTAGCATCTATTTTGCGCAAGCGCATGGACAGACTTAGGCTTAGGCTTAGGCTAAGGCTTAGGTTGAGGCTAGGCTTAGGCTTAGGCTATTAAAGCTAAGGCTTAGGCTTCAGTATTGGATGCAGAGGGGTACGCCTCAGCCTCAGCCTAAGCCTAATTCTAAGTCTAAGTCCGTCCATGCGATTGCGCAAAATAGATGCAACTGTTCACCACCCAACGCCCAGCGCTCAGTGGTTAACCCCTCCGCGTCTAGCGCCCAGCGCCCAGCGCCCAGCGCCCAGTAACTTAAAACACCTGCAAAACACTCACACATCATGATACCGCACGTACAAAATTGAGCAGAAAGAAGTCCCAGGAATACGCGCGATAAATGGAAGGGAACAAGGGGAAGAGTACATAGATAAGGAAAATTTTTACGACCACTGAGGGTCAAGTAGTACGCAAGGGACCGGAAGGGAGTTGGGAAGAGGACAAGGTAGGTACGTACGTACGTAGAGATGATGGAGAAGATAGGACAGGAAAGGTGATACGGGAAGGTGATAACAGTGAGGGAAGGTTCATAGCATACAGAGGTCGATGGGGGAAGGTGACCTGGACACGGGGAAACAAAGGGAAATGACGTCCGGGTCACCAAAATGTGGGCGGGAAATTCCACATTACACGTACATACAGTACACTACACATGTGGGGATATAGACGGGGGATTCGGGTCAAATGGCACTGGTAGCGGGACGATATGACTGATCTGACTCCATTACAGAAGGCGCACTCCCCATACACTATGCACATGCAGTTACTCTACGATAAAACCCAAGACAGCAGCGCACACCGCAGAAGATACGAAAGGTTTACGGAGCACGCGACGAGCCGGCAAGTCGGAAAGATGAAACACTGCCCAACCAACACACTACACGACACACTCCACCCACGCACACAGCGCACACGCTATGATGTCGAAACGTGGCACGAGACAACTACGAAAGGCAATGCAAATTCGCTATAACACAGGTGCATACGGAAATCGTAATAAAGAGGGGTGGCAGACTCTACAATAGTATGATACGATGTATGTAAATCGCCACGCGACACGTACGTGCAAAATATAGAAACGACAAAACAAAGGCGCTGCTGTCCGAACGAAAGCAGTTACACTGAAGAGTGGACACACCGGCAGGTACTATGGCAGGAGCACAATGCATGATTATACCTCCAGTGCATAGAGGTTAGGCTGTTTGACTTAGGCTTAGGCTTAGGCTTAGGCTTAGCTTAGCTTTTGTGCATACGTACGTACGTACGTGCAAAATATAGAAACGAAACGACAAAACAAAGGCGCTGCTGTCCGATCGAAAGCAGTTACATTGAAGAGTGGACACAGAGGTAGGTACTATGGCAGGAGCACAATGAATGATTATACCTCCAGTGCATAGAGGTATAGAGTGTTTATAATAGAGGTGAGGCTGTTTGACTTAGGCTTACGCTTAGGCTTAGGCTTAGGCTTAGCTGTTGTGCATACGTGTACATACCACATGCAAAATATAGAAACGACAAAACAAAGGCGCTGCTGTCCGAACGAAAGCAGTTACACTGAAGAGTGGACACACAGGTAGGTACTATGGCAGGAGCACAATGAATGATTATACCTCCAGTGCATAGAGGTGAGGCTGTTTGACTTAGGCTTACTTAGCTTACTTTAGGCTTAGTAGGCTTAGGCTTAGGCTTAGCTGTTGTGACACGACGTGCAAAATAAAACGAAAACAAACTCTGTCCGAAGAAACAGTCACGAAGAGAAAAGGGGACAGGAGCACAAGATGATTATATAGAGTACTTTTCTTAGGCTTAGGCAAGCTGTTGTGCAGCATACGTACGTATTACGTGCAAAATATGAACGCAAAACAAACGCTCTGTCACGAAAGCATTACACTGAAGAGTAACAGGTAGGTGGCAGGAGCACAAAATTATACCTCCAGGCATAGAGGGAGCTGTTTGACTTAGGCTTAGCTTAGCTTAGCTTAGTTTTCATCGTACGTACGTCGTGCAAAATATAGACCAAACAAAGCCTCTTCCCGAAACATTACACGAAGACGGACACACAGGTAGTACTACAACACAATGAATGATTATACCTCCAGTTCATAGAGGTCACTTTTCTTAGGCTTAGCTGTACGTGCAAATATAGAAACGCAAAACAAAGGCGCTCTGTCCGAACGAAAGCAGTTACACGACACACAGTAGGTACTTATGCAACAAAACCTGTTTTTGCAAGAGTAGTACCTGCCAGGTCCCAAAGTGGAAATCGACCAGTTTATGAAGAAAAGGCGTTATTTTTGCCTTTTTCTTTTTTTTCGGAGCCTTTTGCGGCACCCAGTTGTTCCTTCCTCCTCCCTGTTGGCTAGCCTTGTCCTGCCTGCCCACGTTAATAGTGGCTAACTTTTTTTTCTCCAACAGCCTCACCTGCTATGTTCTGGACGTAATCATTCCTTTGTCTCCAGCCATAGTGCGTAAATGTGTGTCCACTAAAATTTACGCTTTAATGAAACTAAGCAAGCCTGTTTGAAATGCTGCTCTTTAGTGGTGACATTGCATTTTGGGAATTACTTACGCAGAAAAGTTGGTGGACACGTTTAGCCACCGAGCTGAACGTATGCGCTGCTTCCTGAAAAATGCATTTACACAAGAAAACAAAAAAGAAAAACTCTTGTGGCAGGCAGGACAAGGCTAGCCCGAACAGGAGGAGGAACGGCCAAGAGCAGGCTCCTGGTTGCAGCCTTCACTTAAAACCTAAGGAGCGCCAACAAACAGCCAAGAGGCCGATGACAAGATAAGTGGAAATCCTAACCCTAATAGTGACCAGAGTAAATAAACAGCCTCTCCTCCATACTAATCCATAAACTTGAGGCTACTATACCTACCTGTGTGTCCACTCTTCAATATAACTGCTTTCGTTCGGACAGCAGCGCCTTTGTTTTGTCGTTTCTATATTTTGCACGTACATACGTACGTATGCACAACAGCTAAGCCTAAGCCTAAGCCTAAGCCAAAGCCTAAGCCTAAGTCAAACAGCCTCACCTCTATGCACTGGAGGTATAATCATTCATTGTGCTCCTGCCATGGTACCTACCTGTGTGTCCGCTCTTCAGTGTAACTGCTTTCGTTCGGACAGCAGCGCCTTTGTTTTGTCGTTTCTATATTTTGCACGTACGTACGTACGTATGCACAACAGCTAAGCCTAAGCCTACGCCTAAGCCTAAGTCACCTACCTTGTGTCCACTCTCGGCACTGCCTCACCTATATTTTCCTACTACTACTATCTGCACTGGAGAAACACAAAGCCCACCGTATAATCATTCATTGTGCTCCTGCCATGGTACCTTTACCTACCTGTGTGTCCACTCTTCAGTGTAACTGCTTTCGTCCAGACAGCAGCGCCTTTGTTTTGTCGTTTCTATATTTTGCACGTACATACGTACGATATGCACAACAGCTAAGCCTAAGCCTAAGCCTAAGCCTAAAGCTAAGCCTAAGCCTAAGCCTAAGCCTAAGTCAAACAGCCTCACCTCTATGCACTGGAGGTATAATCATTCATTGTGCTCCTGCCATAGTACCTACCTGTGTGTCCACTCTTCAGTGTAACTGCTTTCGTTCGGACAGCAGCGCCTTTGTTTTGTCGTTTCTATATTTTGCACGTAGTACGTACACGTATGCACAACAGCTAAGCCTAAGCCTAAGCGTAAGCCTAAGTCAAACAGCCTCACCTCTATTATAAACACACTATACCTCTATGCACTGGAGGTATAATCATTCATTGTGCTCCTGCCATAGTACCTATGTACCTGTGTGTCCACTCTTCAATGTAACTGCTTTCGTTCGGACAGCAGCGCCTTTGTTTTGTCGTTTCGTTTCTATATTTTGCACGTACGTACGTACGTATGCACAAAAGCTAAGCCTAAGCCTAAGCCTAAGCCTAAGCCTAAGTCAAACAGCCTAACCTCTATGCACTGGAGGTATAATCATGCATTGTGCTCCTGCCATAGTACCTGCCGGTGTGTCCACTCTTCAGTGTAACTGCTTTCGTTCGGACAGCAGCGCCTTTGTTTTGTCGTTTCTATATTTTGCACGTACGTGTCGCGTGGCGATTTACATACATCGTATCATACTATTGTAGAGTCTGCCACCCCTCTTTATTACGATTTCCGTATGCACCTGTGTTATATCGAATTTGCATTGCCTTTCGTAGTTGTCTCGTGCCACGTTTCGACATCATAGCGTGTGCGCTGTGTGCGTGGGTGGAGTGTGTCGTGTAGTGTGTTGGTTGGGCAGTGTTTCATCTTTCCGACTTGCCGGCTCGTCGCGTGCTCCGTAAACCTTTCGTATCTTCTGCGGTGTGCGCTGCTGTCTTGGGTTTTATCGTAGAGTAACTGCATGTGCATAGTGTATGGGGAGTGCGCCTTCTGTAATGGAGTCAGATCAGTCATATCGTCCCGCTACCAGTGCCATTTGACCCGAATCCCCCGTCTATATCCCCACATGTGTAGTGTACTGTATGTACGTGTAATGTGGAATTTCCCGCCCACATTTTGGTGACCCGGACGTCATTTCCCTTTGTTTCCCCGTGTCCAGGTCACCTTCCCCCATCGACCTCTGTATGCTATGAACCTTCCCTCACTGTTATCACCTTCCCGTATCACCTTTCCTGTCCTATCTTCTCCATCATCTCTACGTACGTACGTACCTACCTTGTCCTCTTCCCAACTCCCTTCCGGTCCCTTGCGTACTTGACCCTCAGTGGTCGTAAAAATTTTCCTTATCTATGTACTCTTCCCCTTGTTCCCTTCCATTTATCGCGCGTATTCCTGGGACTTCTTTCTGCTCAATTTTGTACGTGCGGTATCATGATGTGTGAGTGTTTTGCAGGTGTTTTAAGTTACTGGGCGCTGGGCGCTGGGCGCTGGGCGCTAGACGCGGAGGGGTTAACCACTGAGCGCTGGGCGTTGGGTGGTGAACAGTTGCATCTATTTTGCGCAATCGCATGGACGGACTTAGACTTAGAATTAGGCTTAGGCTGAGGCTGAGGCGTACCCCTCTGCATCCAATACTGAAGCCTAAGCCTTAGCTTTAGCCTAAGCCTAAGCCTAGCCTCAACCTAAGCCTTAGCCTAAGCCTAAGCCTAAGTCTGTTCATGCGCTTGCGCAAAATAGATGCTACTGTTCACCGCCCAGCGCCCAACGCCCAGCGCCCAGTGGTTAACCCCTCCGCGCCCAGCGCCCAGCGCCCAGTAACTTGAAACTCCTGTGTTTTGCAGTTTTTGGCTTTCAAGCTTTTCCATCCCAGAGTTATCCATTGGCCTGATCAACCAGTGTGGTTCTCTAGTGGACTTTATTCCTATTCCCTGCACCTTCATCAACCTTGGTTTCTTTCCTTTCTCACCTCCCACCTGGTTACGTAAGCAAGAAAATATTGTGTTCCCCGTGTATTTTCGAGCGTTCTATTGGTGTTCGTAAATTGCAGTGTTGCTAACGCTCAATCCGTATTTTCCCCGTGTCCTACCTATTCTCTTTCCCATGGCATCGAACCTGTAAAGCAAGTTCGTAGCAAGGTTATTCTACAGTGCGTACGCTCATTTTAATATTTATTCATGTCAAATTTATTATCTGTAATCTCTGTCCTTTCCATGGCTTCGAACCCGAAAGGCAGCTTATTTTACTGCGTATACATAAATAAAGTTTGCAATATTGCAACTACTGTACGTGTGTACGTACGTACTATTATTTGTACATTTTGTATTCTTGTGCTTGTACATTTTGTATTCTTATTTATCACATGGTATTCTTATTTGTTTGATTTATCATCTAATATTTATTCTGCCATACCTAATCAAAGACATTTGTGCTATATTATTTACTAGTTCATCTACCGTACGTGCGAATTTATTTATTTTTATTTATTTTCATTTTATTGTATTTTTTCCCATGTAGGCCGGACGGCCCAGGTCATGTAATTCCTGTGTTTTTGAACTTTATTTATTACTTTACTGTACTTGTTACATTTTTCTTTTCCCCAAGGGGGAGGAGATGTCGCGTGGCGATTTACATACATACATCGTATCATACTATTGTAGAGTCTCCCACCCCTATTTATTACGATTTCCGTATGCGCCTGCGTTATATCGAATTTGCATTGCCTTTGTAGTTGTCTCGTGCCACGTTTCGACATCGTAGCGTGTGCGCTGTGTGCGTGGGTGGAGTGTGTAGTGTGTTGGTTGGGCAGTGTTTCATCTTTCCGACTTGCCGGCTCGTCGCGTGCTCAGTAAACCTTTCGTATCTTCTGCGGTGTGCGCTGCTGTCTTGGGTTTTATCGTAGAGTACTGTATTTACCTGTGCATAGCCCCTGCAAAAATTGAGAGGTCCTATATGGGGCTATGCATAGGGGGGGGCTATGCATAGGGGGGGGGGGCTATGCATGGGACATTTTTTATGTTTTTGAGAGGTGCGTAGAGGCATATTTTTTAGGTCAAAAGCACGTGTTTTAGGGCATAAGTGAGGTCAAACCTGGGTTATTCTAGTACAATACACCCCCAAGCAGGCTTATAGGCATCTTAGCTTGATGTGGGAGTGGCTATGGGTAGCTTATGACCAGCTTATATAGGCAGCTTCAGTACTGTACAGTGCATATGGGGCTATGCATAGGGGGGGGGGGGCTATGCATGGGTCATTTTTTATGTTTTGCCAATATGGGGCTATGCATAGGGGGGGGGGGGGGCTATGCATAGGGGGGGGGGGGGGGCTATGCACAGGTAAATACGGTAACTGCATGTGCATAGTGTAGAGTCTCCCACCCCTATTTATTACGATTTCCGTATGCGCCTGCGTTATATCGAATTTGCATTGCCTTTGTAGTTGTCTCGTGCCACGTTTCGACATCGTAGCGTGTGCGCTGTGTGCGTGGGTGGAGTGTGTAGTGTGTTGGTTGGCCAGTGTTTCATCTTTCCGACTTGCCGGCTCGTCGCGTGCTCCGTAAACCTTTCGTATCTTCTGCGGTGTGCGCTGCTGTCTTGGGTTTTATCGTAGAGTAACTGCATGTGCATAGTGTATGGGGAGTGCGCCTTCTGTAATGGAGTCAGATCAGTCATATCGTCCCCCTACCAGTGCCATTTGACCCGAATCCCCCGTATATCCCCTCGTATGTAGTGTATGTATGTGTAATGTGGAATCTCCCCGCCCACAGTACGTACGTACGTATGCACAACAGCTAAGCCTAAGCCTAAGCCTAAGCCTTCCTGCCATAGTACCTACCTGTGTGTCCACTCTTCAGTGTACCGTATTTTTGGGTGTATATCCCCCCTGAGTATATCCCCCCCCAGTGTATAACCCCCATTGGCAAAACATAAATTTTGTCCTATGTATATCCCCCCTGGTGTATAACCCCCATGTACTGGAAGGTATCTAACCTACCTATGTATGTAAGCTGGTCATAAGCTAGCTATAGCTACTCCTACAACATGCTACCATGCCCGCTCGCTGGCTTCTAAAGGCACCAGTGCTTTCCTTCGGGTCAGCACACCCCGACCAGTGGTCGCTGATGGCTGTTCGGCCTCGTGCCAGGCCCTTCCCTGGTTCGGGCCATTGTTGGTCGTGCCTTGTGGCACTGGACTGGCCCACCATAACGGGCGTTGTTAAAGGTTCGGAGGAGATTAGGTGGGTTTCACTTACAGCCGACCCTGTGGGGTACGGTCTCGCCAAAAAAAAAAAAAAATTGTCCTATGTATATCCCCCCTGGTGTATAACCCCCATGTACTGGAAGTTATCTAACCTACCTATGTAAGCTGGTCATAAGCTAGCTATAGCTACTCCTACAACATGCTACCATGCCTATAAGCTTAGCTGAGCATGTCTAATACTAGAATAACCCTGTTTTGACCGCGATTATGCCCTAAAACACGTACTTTTGACCTCAAAAACATGCCTCTGCACACCTCTCAAAAACATAAATTTTGTCCCATGTATATCCCCCCAGTGTATATCCCCCAGTGTATATCCCCCAATGTATAACCCCCATCAGACCTCTCGATTTTTGTATAGCCCCATGGGGCTATACACCTATAGCCCCATGGGGCTATACACCCAAAAATACGGTAACTGCTTTCGTTCGGACAGCAACGCCTTTGTTTTGTCGTTGTTGTATGCACAACAGCTAAGCCTAAGCCTAAGCCTAAGCCTAAGCCAAAGCCAAAGCCTAAGCCTAAGTCAAACAGCCTCACCTCTATGCACTGGAGGTATAATCATTCATTGTGCTCCTGCCATGGTACCTACATACCTGTGTGTCCACTCTTCAGTGTAACTGCTTTCGTTTGGACAGCAACGCCTTTGTTTTGTCGTTTCTATATTTTGCACGTACGTACGTACGTATGCCCAACAGCTAAGCCTAAGCCTAAGTCAAACAGCCTCACCTCTATGCACTGGAGGTATAATCATTCATTGTGCTCCTGCCATAGTACATATGTACCTGTGTGTCCACTCTTCAGTGTAACTGCTTTCGATTGGACAGCAGCGCCTTTGTTTTGTCGTTTCTATATTTTGCACGTACGTACGTACGTATGCACAACAGCTAAGCCTAAGCCTAAGCCTAAGCCTAAGTCAAACAGCCTCACCTCTATGCACTGGAGGTATAATCATTCATTGTGCTCCTGCCATAGTACCTACCTGTGTGTCCACTCTTCAGTGTAACTGCTTTCGTTCGGACAGCAGCGCCTTTGTTTTGTCGTTTCTATATTTTGCACGTACATACGTACGTATGCACAACAGCTAAGCCTAAGCCTATGCCTAAGCCTAAGCCTAAACCTAAGCCTAAGCCTAAGTCAAACAGCCTCACCTCTATGCACTGGAGGTATAATCATTCATTGTGCTCCTGCCATACTACCTACCTGTGTGTCCACTCTTCAGTGTAAATGCTTTCGTTCGGACAGCAGCGCCTTTGTTTTGTCGTTTCTATATTTTGCACGTACATACTTACGTATACACAACAGCTAAGCCTAAGCCTAAGCCTAAGCCTAAGTCAAACAGCCTCACCTCTATGCACTGGAGGTATAATCATTCATTGTGCTCCTGCCATAGTACATACCTGTGTGTCCACTCTTCAGTGTAACTGCTTTCGTTTGGACAGCAGCGCCTTTGTTTTGTCGTTTCTATATTTTGCACGTACGTACGTGCGTATGCACAACAGCTAAGCCTAAGCCTAAGCCTAAGCCTAAGCCTAAGTCAAACAGCCTCACCTCTATGCACTGGAGGTATAATCATTCATTGTGCTCCTGCCATAGTACCTACCTGTGTGTCCACTCTTCAGTGTAACTGCTTTCGTTTGGACAGCAACGCCTTTGTTTTGTCGTTTCTATATTTTGCACGTACGTACGTATGCACAACAGCTAAGCCTAAGCCTCAGCCTAAGCCTTAGCCTAAGCCTAAGCCTAAGTCAAACAGCCTCACCTCTATGCACTGGAGGTATAATCATTCATTGTGCTCCTGCCATAGTACCTACCTGTGTGTCCAATCTTCAGTGTAACTGCTTTCGTTCGGACAGCAGCGCTTTTGTTTTGTCGCTTCTATGTTTTGCACGTACGTACGTACGTACGTACGTATGCAGAACAGCTAAGCCTAAGCCTAAGCCTAAGCCTAAGCCTAAGTCAAACAGCCTCACCTGTATACACTGGAGGTATAATCATTCATTGTGCTACTGCCGTAGTACCTTCCTCTGTGTCCACTCTTCAGTGTAACTGCTTTCGTTCAGACAGCAGCGCCTTTGTTTTGTCGTTTCTATGTTTTGCACGTACATACGTACGAATGCACAACAGCTGAGCCTAAGCCTAAGCCTATAAGCCTAAGCCTAAGCCTAAGCCTAAGTCAAACAGCCTCACCTGTATACGCTGGAGGTATAATCATTCATTGTGCTCCTGCCATGGTACCTACATACCTGTGTGTCCACTCTTCAGTGTAACTGCTTTCGTTTGGACAGCAACGCCTTTGTTTTGTCGTTTCTATATTTTGCACGTACGTACGAGTAGTATGTTATCCTTTCCAGGGAATCTCCACCACACAACTATAGGGCGGATCCGCAGCCGGATCCGCATCCACCGTCGTCGATCCGCAGCCTGATCCGCAGCCCTGGATCCGCAGTCCCCGATCCGCAGCCCCCCGATCAGGGGTCTTTAGGGGTACTCTCCATCACACAACTATAGGCCGGATCGGCGCCGGATCCGGATCCACCCGGAGCCGCCCCGGATCCGTCGGAGCCGCCGCAGCCGCCGGATCCGGAGCCGCCGATCCGCAGCCGCCGATGGATCCGGAGCCGCCGACGGATCCGCAGCCGCTGCCGCCGCCGATTTCTGGCATACTTGCGTGATGGAGGGTCCCCGTGCTTGACATTGCAGCACAGTGAGTATTTTCGCATCCACCACCGAGTGTATCCGGCCGGAGCCCTCGCTCTTGTTTATGTAAACAAAGTTGATAAACAAGTGAACTGTCCAGCACAGGGCCCTCGCTCTTGTTCACATACAGAAAGTGGAACACTGATAAACAATTGGACTGTCCGGCATAACAAACAAGTGTCCTACGCTTTCTCCTTCTCTCATGAGCTGTTTACTCTGCAAGTTTTTATCTGCTGTGCATTATTTTGCACCCCTTCTGCGCGCGCTTTTTTTGCTGGATTGTTTACTTTGCACCTTCGTGCCAACCCCCCGCTTGACGTTTTGCACGCGCGTTTAAGGTCTGTCTGCGCGTGCTGTCTGTGATTTTTGGCAGCACCCTAAGTTTGATGTTTTGCACTGGGTTTGACTAACGTGGCTTCAGCTACACAGAATGTGCAGAATAACACGTATTTTGGACTGACTGAGACCAACAAGTGGGACAGGCATCATCAGTGGCGATCAAATTCCCAAACCAACTCTAGGAAGCATGTAAAGGAAGAGAGATTCTCTCTTAATGACTGGTTTTTTTTATGTTGTTCTGGATGCTTTGCGTTTGTTTGAACACTTAAAATTTGTGAAAAAAATTTATTTTTACAACTTTACAGACTGCACACTGGTTCAAATACAGCATGCATACACATATATACACACAGTCACCATCAATTATTTTCACAAAATCACTATTTACAGTTTGTACATGTAGTCACCATTTCAATTTTATTTTTAACAACATTGCTATTTACAGTATATACGAAATTAGCATAGGCTTGTGACCCACATCTTTTCACCATTTCCAGTAGTTTAGGAATGTGTGCGAAATTCAAGTAACGTGGCGTTAGTTGCTCCGCGTCACTTCCAACTAACGTAGCCTGATAACGCCGCGTTAGTTGGAGGCTTCCGACCTCAAGCCGTATAGCTGTCAGTTTTCGCGGCGGCGTTGCATAAAAGATTTATGGCTGCGCCGCTCTTCTCCGGCTCTCTCCTCCTCCGCTCTCCTTCTCACAGTATGGAGTGTACGTTAATACGTACGTAGTATAGTACATAGGCATAGAAAGTGCTGCTGGCTCGCCCGCTTGGTTGCTTCGCTCTCCTCTTCCCTCGTCTGTTGGTCAGCAACAGTATGGGTAGGATTACTGTATGCACACGTGTTGGTTGGAGGTACCTTATACTCTGTCAGGGAAGGAAGAAAAGGATAGGTCTGGCGAAGCGCAGCTTGGGGGTGTGTGTAGTGCAACATAGCATGTGAGCCAAAGGGGCAATAAATCCCATCCAACAAAGTGACTCCCTGCTGGTCACTCCTCTTTTTATCAGACCCGTCTCAGATTACCGCTCTATATACTTTACACTGCTAGCCCGTCCCTTTATTCCAAACCGCAAGTGACGCGGGCGTCATCTAGCCAAATGGCGCAGGCGCTACTTCATCTAACGCGGAGCAACTAACGCCACGTTACTTGAATTTCGCACACATCCCT
>JASAMW010007488.1:0-48839 GCA_030247985.1 Epsilonema sp. ZAB3_2
GTATATGTAGGCAAAGGAGGACCAACAGAATCTGCGTTACAGCCAAAGGGGGCCATAGGACGCCTCCAACTAACGGTCTTTTCCATACGCATACACGCATACAATGCATTATTACGGCACAAATAACACATAAGCAAACCGAAAACAACAGACCCTACCATTCTCATCACATAGCAACACCAGTTTCGCACTAAATATCACCACTTTGGCACTACACCTATACAGTACAAAGTACTGGAAAGATTAATATTGAGATAACCCTGACAGTTTTCCAAGCTTAGCCTTCAACTTTTCTGTTTGCTGGCGGTTTTGTGCGATAGAAGAAATCAATATCGCTTGATTCTTTGCTGTGTAGTTGAACAGCTTGGAGACCATCAGTCATCCAAAAGAGTGGCCATTATCTCACAAGAGCGATGACATTGCAATTCTTCCAGCTCAGAATCTTCTTCCAGCAACTGATACACAGCTGCTTCAAAGACAGGTTTATACTGCCCCTCTTCATGAATGCCAAATTCAGCTGCTCAGTCACCATATAACAGCAGTAAAAGCCTTCAAGCTTGGAGAGTTGTTGGGCTCTTCTGGTGGAGGCGGAAACTCTAGTATTATTCCCTTTGACAGCAGCAGGCTGTTCATTTTCTTCAGAAGAAGCATCTGATCAAAGAGCAGAAACAGTGGCTGACTAGTGACAGGGTTTGAAACCATTAGGAAGTGCACGTCACCACCCAACAGCTTGAAAAACGCCCTAAACAAAAACCCACATGTGCCATTTCCATACGTACACAAGCTACATACATTCCAATGAAGTTGATGTGTACTTTTTTGACAAATGTGGCACTAAAATCATTGTGCACCTGTTAATGGCGTGGTTATCCGTTATCATCATCCGCACACAGAGGCCCAGGTCTACCAGCATTTGCATAATACTCATCGTTGCTGTTTGAAGCTTCTCTACATTGAAGCCATTCATTGGTAATGTAGCATCCATATCCCGACTCTGAAAAAATTACAAAGGGGTTGGCATTCCAAAAAAATGCGTAGGAATGCGCAAACTCACTGTAATGTGCTGTTTTGTGCCTTTGTACTGTAAAGCTTCATGTATAACCCCATCGAATATAATCCCCTATTCGGTGACTAACGATTTTTATCCCCCTCTGACCAATATTTTTAAAACGCATAAAACGCGCAAAAAAACAAAACAAGCGTGCTGGTGATGATTTGGCATATTTTGCTTGGTCTCATGTATAACACCTTGAATCGGTGACAACGATTTTTATCCCCTGGGGGTTATACACAAAGCTTTAATACAAAAACCCTCTTCGAATTGGTGAGTAATGACTTTTATCCCCAGGGTTATACACGAAACTTTACAGAAACGCCCTTCGAATTGGTGAGTAATGACTTTTATCCCCAGGGTTATACATGAAGCTTTACAGAAACCCCTTCAAATCGGCGAGTAACGACTTTTATCCCCTGGGGTTATACACGAAGCTTTACAGAAACCCCTTCAAATCGGCGAGTAACGACTTTTATCCCCTGGGATTATACACGAAGCTTTACAGAAACCCCTTCAAATCGGCGAGTAACGACTTTTATCCCCTGGGGTTATACACGAAGCTTTACAGAAACCCCTTCAAATCGGCGAGTAACGACTTTTATCCCCTGGGGTTATACACGAAGCTTTACAGAAAATGCATCAGGGATCAATCGTTTTTTTAACTTGTGGTGTTTCGTTCTTGTAGGTTATATTATTCTTGGTACTAAAATGTACATGCTCAGGTAAGCAAAAGAATACCTTGCGTCCAAGTGCTTCTTGTCCGTCCAAGTCTCCTGCTCCTCCTCAGTTTGACTGGCA
This sequence comes from Epsilonema sp. ZAB3_2, assembly GCA_030247985.1. Taxonomy (NCBI): domain Eukaryota; kingdom Metazoa; phylum Nematoda; class Chromadorea; order Desmodorida; family Epsilonematidae; genus Epsilonema; species Epsilonema sp. ZAB3_2. The sequence continues at coordinate 1,853 of JASAMW010007488.1, forward strand.
TATCCACTCTTGCATTGAAACGCACAGATTTCTTTGGCATTGTGAGCAACAGTTGCACCAAATCAGCTTCCTCTTCACAGTAAATGCGTTTGAACATGACAGCAGTTGAACAGATAACAAAATAACGAGACGAGAAGAGAACAGAATTTGAATTTGTTCTCTTGTTTTTCTTTTCTTTTGAATGGCTTTGAGGACTAGCTATTATTTCCTAAAATCTGGAAGAAAAGTAGGCAATTTTGATATTACACTTTTCTGAAAGTAATGTAGTGTGTAGTCTTTCTCGGCAACTAGCCGGCGCTTTTTCATCAAATATGGACACCTTGAATTAGAGGTGTCCATGCCTACATATAGAGAAAACGATGGCCCCCTTTGGCTGTACTCGCAGATTCTGTTGGTCCTCCTTTGCCTACATATACCCTCTATGGTAGTGGGTAGTGAGATTGGGTAGTGGGTAGTGAGCTGGGTAGTGAGATTGGGTAGTGGGTAGTGAGGTTGGGTAGTGAATTTTCAGCAATAACGAAACTACGCCAAGCTGGGTAGTGGCCTGGCTGCGTCTATATTACTCGTTGGGTAGTGAGCTGGGTAGTAAACACAGTGGGTAGTGAGCTGGGTAGTGGCCTGGCTGCGTCTATATTACTCGTTGGGTAGTGAGCTGGGTAGTAAACACAGTGGGTAGTGAGCTGGGTAGTGGCCTGGCTACGTCTATATTACTCATTGGGTAGTAAGCTGGGTAGTGAACACAGTGGGTAGTGACCTAGGTAGGCCACTACCCACTGTGTTCACCACCCAGCTCACTACCCAACGAGTAATATAGACACAGCCAGGCCAATACCTAGGTCACCACCCACTGTGTTCACTACCCAGCTCACTACCCAACGAGTAATATAGACACAGCCAGGCCACTACCTAGGTCACTACCCAGTACCCACTGTGTTCACTACCCAGCTCACTACCCAATGAGTAATATAGACGTAGCCAGGCCACTACCCAGCTTGGCGTAGTTTCGTTACAGCTGAAAATCCACTACCCAACCTCACTACCCACTACCCAATCTCACTACCCAGCTCACTACCCACTACCCAATCTCACTACCCACTACCCAGAATCTCACTACCCAGAAACTTCAGAAAGGTTCCTTTTTCTTTATTCTTCACTTGACTTTCTTCGTCCTTTCCTTTGGCTCCTACTATATGACGCGAGACGCGGACGCGAAACGCGAGACGCGAGACGCGAAAATTACGGTAGATTACTGTAGAATGACGCGAACATTGAAATGTCGTGCTGCGATGTTTAGAAACAAAGTCTAAGCCATAGAGGCGTCTACTACAGGAGCACCAGCACAAAACACGGGTAATACCAAAGTGGGCTGTTTATCAGCAAATACTTCCACAGACATTTCTGCCCCTAACAAACAACCATGTTCTTTTTGGTGCAAAATTGTTTGTAGATGATTTTTCACTAAATGTGCAACACTTTGTAATGTGTTTCAACTTACTGGTCAGGCACAGGTGCATGGGTGGGCTTAGGTTTAGGCTGAGACTAAGGTTGAGGCTGAGGCTTAGAGAAGTGATCAGAATTGAGGGCTGAATTCACCCTTTTTCACCCCATAAAAAGGTTTTTCAGGGCTAATTAAGGGATGAAACAGTCTTATTTCAGGAGGAGCAAATCATCCTTCATGTCCTGATTTCAGGGGTTGTTTTATGCTGATGCGCCAAAGGCTTTTTCAATCACATTTTTTAAAACAACATGCCATGGATTATCATCGAGAATCCCAGCATATATTAGCAGGGCATGTGTTTTAGGTTACTGGGTGCTGGGTGCTGGGGGTGGAGAAGTTAACACTGAGTGCTGAGTGTTGGGTGCTGGGTGGTGAACGTAGCATCTACTTTGCACATGGGCATAAACTGACTTAGGCTTAGGCAGGCTTAGGCTTAGGCTTAAGCTGAGGCTGAAGCTTAGGCTGAGGCCTGCCCCTCTGCATTCAATGCCTAAGCCTTACCTTTAGCCTAAGCCTAAGCCTGGCACACAGGGACACAGTAGGGAGGGGCAAAAATGTCTATGGAAAGTGTGCTGATAAACTAGCCTACTTTGGTATTACCCATATTGAGTGCTTGTGCTCCTGTTGTAGAAGCTTCTATGACTTGAAGTCTGTTTCTAAACTTCACAACACGATAATTCAAATATTCGCGCCATCCTACCGTAATCTACCGTAATTTTCGCGTTCGCGTCTCGCGTTTCGCGTTCGTGTCTCGCGTCAAATAGTAGGAGCCCCTTCCTTTTGCGGGAGGACCAAAAGCGGGCACGAGCACGGGCATGGTCGCGACCATGGACAAAGCGATATTTTGGCCGAATTGGATTCAATTATTTGTATTGATGGGTCACGTGGTCGCGAGATGACCTATAGATTACGACCCCTTTCTTGGCCCTACAGGTCCCAAAACATTGACAGTGTTGGTAGGACAGGTAGCACTGTTTGGAGATTGAGCCCATATAGGCCTAATAAACCGTTTTCATAGTGCTGCCTCATCAGCTGCTAATGAACTGTCTGATCACCAGATTTGACGCCACCCCATTCTTTCTGGGGGGTACAAAGACAATCCAAACATTTTTCTTGTCCACAAAGAAAATCTTAACACCTATCCCGAGGAGGCGTCATAGTTTACAACACGAAACAAATTTGTTGTCCGTTTTTATATGGTTGTTGTCGGAACGGACAACAAACCGACAGCAGTTTGTTGTCGGTTTGTTGTCCGTTTTTGTACCATTGTTGTCGGAACGGACAACACCCATACAAAAACGGACAACAAACCGACAACAAACGGACAACAAATTTTTTTCTTGCTGTCAACAATGACGCTTTCTCGGGGTAGGTGTTAAGACGTTTGTCATTCAAAAAATAGCCGCAGTAAATGGCCCCGCAACCATGCCTTTGCCGCCTTGCCCGCTATTATTTGGCCCTCATTCCCGTGCCCGTGCCCGCTTTTATCCCTCCCTTTCTTAATCCAGGGTTGACCCATCAAATAAATGAGCAGTTTGATGTGATCAGTCCCGCACTCCCGCGGTGACCAAATGCTACAGTAGCGACAATGAAACCCCACATGTGAGCAAAGGAAAGAAACGAGAAGACGTGATTTTTGAAGGAACGGATTTTTTCGATTGCATCTGCTTAATTCCTCCTGGGATTCAAAGTCTCCGTTGCCAACTGGTTGGCAACCATTGACAAACGACATATGGAGGAGTTGTGCAACCGTTGACAACCAACATATGAAATGTACATAACCATGGCCACGGTTGTCAACGATTGCACAACTGCTATATGTTGGTTGTCAATGGTTGCACAACTGTTCCATATGTTATGTTTGTTGTCAATGGTTGCACAACCAGTTGGCAACGGAGACTTGAATTCCGGGAGGAGTTAACCGATACTGAATATGCATGCATACTCCATTCATTTATGCGCATGCATGCGCATGGAAAAAAGGAGCTTCAGTACCTAAGATGCGCATTCATACGCATTTATGAGGAAATGTGCTCACAAGTGGCGACCGGCACTTCAAAAATGCGCATGCATGCACACCTATGTACTGGAGCTCCTTTTTTTCGTGCGCATGCATGCGCATAAATGCATGGAGTAGGCAGGCATATTCAGTATCAGTTAACATCGAGATAGAAGCGAGAAACCCAGCAGAAAAAAGGCAACAAACTTATTCCTCCCCCATTTTTCTTCCATAGGGCGCCCTCCCCAGACCCCCTTCCCACCCCCCCCCCCCCCCCCCTTCCATTCAATCCATAAAGGACTAAACGAGGAGAACACTGTAGTTCGCGGTGTGCGTTGCACCCCAAGATATGCCATTTACAGATTTGAGGAGAGGGGGGGAGGGAGGGAGGGCGGAAGGGACGCCCGGACGACTGCCTAAGCACCCCCTAAATCTCCTCTTTTTCTCCCTTCCTTCCCCCTCCTCCCCCTCCCTGCCGTCCCGCCCTTCTTCTTCTCTACCTGCCGTTCCCGGCAGCCGGGGCACTGGGGGTGGCGGAAACAGGTAAAACAAAAAAAAAAAACACGCCGCAAAGACAACACAAGGACACAAAAAAAAAAAAAGTAAACAAGGAAAGGAAAGCGCAAAGTCTGTCTAGTCTAAGGCGCAAGGCAGGATCGCAGGAAGGAGAAGGAAGGAGCAATATGAATATGCAACAGAACACGATATCAATGCCACATACGTGGGAGTGGCTGTAATGTGGTTGTACACGTTGTACTGAACGCTGAAAGAAAAGATGAAGAGTACAGATTGTCCTGGCCAGCTGTAGCCGTGCTAAGCGGTGATCCGTCAACTGGTCTGCTCTACCTACATTTTCTCTGCAATTTCGCTTCTTTGTTTGCTCCGGAGTGAAGTGTGGTGTGGAACCAATAATCACTATTCAGGGAAGGGAGCACCAAAATGTCAACGAAACTGGAGTTCATCAAGATTCCAAAGGTATGTATACGTACGTACATGTATAGCGATGCGAAACCCCATACGATCGGACGATGCTACGCAAAACCGAGAGCATTGAAAATGGTAAAAGAAGCTCTTTTGTTTTGGGTAACATGAGGAGGGCTGTGGCAACCATTCGGACATAATTTTAGTCGCACGAGGGACATCACGTGATCGAGTCCCGAAGCGAACGAAGGAAGACTACGGTATACGTACCGTACGTACGTAGTAAAAACGAAGACGGCGACGCAACGCGCGTACGTACTTACCGTAGTCTTCCTTCGTTCGCTTCGGGACCCGATCACGTTATGTTCCTCGTGCGGCAAATCTAAATCATGGGACAATGGGGGATGAGGCACATAAGTCTAGACTGTAGCGTTCGAAAATTCCCTAATATGGATATATCCATCCGCTAACTTCTTGCCAGTTCAGCTCAGCTGCATTAGCTGCTATTGTGGACCTACGCACTGCACGGTATCTACATACAATATACCATAGACATCGGGAAGACTATTTGCCACTTGCGAATTGAATTTGTGGGTGGTCGCGAGCTGACTCGACTCTGTTTTTCAGTATGTTTTTCTTTGATCGATGACCCCCGCCAGCACCCGCCGTCGATCAAAAAACGCACTGAAAAACAGAGGGAGTCAGCTCGCGACCACCCATAATTCTTATATGCAAGTAGCGAAGGTGAACCTTTTGCCACTGCAGGATATTTGCATGTGGCTATGCACCGGTACATCTGGTAGACGTGCCGATGTTGTTTGATGGGGATTGTTGTTTTAAAGAGGGCCCATTCGTGGAACGACGACCTCAATGCCAAATGTTCTTCTGCTTCCTTTTTCCTGTATTTTTATGATCTTCTGCTTGATATAGCTTATTCTATGATACCCATGATCCATACACGTGACGTCCCGTTGGTTTGATAGAGTTGCAAGAAAGATGCGTAGGAGGAGAGTGTGGTTCAACAAATTCTCTGCGTTGGGTATCATCATCATCCTCCCTTTTCTTCAATTTGGTCTCTTGCTTGGACAATTTCGGTTAGCTTAGTGTTGGCCAACGTCTCGAGCCTTCAATTTCGATCTCATTTCTTCCCTTCTAGATTCTTGAGCTGAGCTGGGTCGACTGAGCCGAGGCATATTCATTCGTTGCATGCAATGATAAGCTCTTTATAGCGAGATCTTTGCTTTGCTCAACTGCATACGGGCACATAACGAGTTCATCATGACACATGACAAGTACCTAACTGAAGTTGAGAACGGGACAACATTGATTTTTCTCTTGTGCGATTAGTACGTATTTCTTTCAGTACTGGGTTATCTGTGCCTTTGTGCTGCCTGCCGAAATCTCTGCTGCCTGCGTTTCCGGCATTGCGCGTTGTTTCAGTGCCACGATTTCGCACGAAAAGTGCGCTTTATTTGGTTATTCTGCGCCTTGTTGGCTGTTGTTCGATTCTAAGTACCTACTTTATGGTCCTCTTCTGGTCTTCCTGTCTGTTCATCTTGGCTTTCCTTGTTTCTGCTCATTTGGAACCTTCCGCGTTGCTTGCTTTAGCTACAGTATCGATTCTAATTCTGACGTCTTCGTCTGCCGATGCTAACAGTCCTCAGGACTACGTAGGCATATACTTGCGCGCAACTTCCAGTTGAGAACGTACTGTAGGTAGCGTTTGAATTATCCGCCTGTTCAATCTCATCTTCGAATTGCATAGTATATGCCGGGCTGGCTCTAAACTTTATGTGCGTCACCAACACAGAACGAACGCGAGTGGTTCATAGGCTCCTGGATATACGTACGCTTTACCTGTTGATAGGTATAGCGAGACCAATGCTTTACTGTACGTCTGCCCCCACCAGTCCGAAATGAAATGTTCTGTTTTACAGTAACTTTGCGCCGTGTGGCGGCATGCGTCATTTGCTTGTCATTATGCCGTCGGATGGTTTTCGCTGCTGTTATTAAATAAAACCCCCAAAAACACAAAACAAACCAAAAAAAAAAAAAAAAAAAAAAAAAAAAAAACAAAAAAAAAAAAAACACCCCCCTTAATTCGAATGCGATTTCTTCGTTGCTGCGCAGGCGTTGTCTGCCTGCGACAAAACGAATATGTGCGCGTGATTTTTAACTAGGCAACTTGAAGCTTTTCCATGGCGTGTGATTGACTGATAACAGTGACAGATTACCCGCAGCCTCTCCCTGTACTGCTCCTTTCATTCCTTCATTGGCTTTCTGTAGTGCAGTGAAACATTGCGGGCAAGTTTATTCCATAACACGCGAAGAAGGAGAAGCAGACACAAGCTGTCCTTTACTGGAGAAAATAATTACCTATTCCGGTTCGCTTCCTCGTAGCTTGGATCAGCTGGTTTTTCGTTATCGTAGGGTGCTTAGCGCTTCTGCTCGACAGCCGCCATGTCACTGCGACGGCGGCGAGCTCAGGCGCAAAGCGTAGCAGCTGCGGCTGTGAACTGCGCGGCGGACGATATCGCTGTTGCTGGGGTGGTGATAGCGGACAAACTGCAAAGTTTCTACGCCGTTGTCACCAAGAAGGGCGCTCCATCCGCCATGGAGCTGCAGAAACATCCCACGCTCCTGCACAAGGTACAGCTGGTTTCTCTCGATTTGCTGGCAATGTCACGTACTGTATCATAGATTAGTGCAGACCATTCTGCGATAATGAGTGAGAAGAGAGGCGTGCCGTATGTATGAGAAACAACTGCACAAAGCAATTATTTCTGTTCCGACCGGAAGAAAGCTTCGACTCTCCGTTTTCTTTGAATGTCAAGTTGGCGACGTGCATGCCTGGATGACTCCGCCCTTCCTTCACTCATTCAACTTTGTGTCACAGTTTGACTTGACATCTGTGAAGAGACTGTGCTATGTTCCTGTACATGTACATATCTACTGCTTTTTGGGCAACGAAGCTAATTGTAGTGATTTGTATGCGAGGAAGAGCGTCGGTCGACTCTTTCCTTTATAGTTAGCTATCGAGTTGAGAGCTTTCAGTTGGATTTTCTTCGCAGCCGACAGAACGAGGCTTCTTGCATCGTATTACTTGCTTGCTGCTTTATTTCAGAAATTGATTGTGTTATGTAGCCTACGTATGTACTTACTTACTCTTGGTGTACAGTGGTTGAATGTGAGTGTCTATGTGTGCTTGCAGGTTGACAGAGTGCAGTGGAACGACAGGTTTGCATCCCAGCAACCCTTGATTGGCACGCTCTATATCACCACCACACATCTGATCTTCGTTGGAGAGGAAGGCAGCAAGGAAACTTGGGTATTCAGAGAGTTACTGTACCTACATACAATGGACGTACTGTCTCTTCTCTGCTGATTTTGTGTGCATCGAGGGACATGAGATAAGATAGTAGAAAGTAGAAAATGAAATTGCAGGAGAGGCGATTGTGCTGGATTTGTTTAGATTCTTCATAGTCATATCGGAAGTGTGGAGCGAGGTTCTTTGGCTGTGACTGGCTGTCCGTTGAATATTCGTTGCAAGACCTTCCGATATCTGGCTTTCGTCATACCAAGGGATAAGGAGTGCCAAGACGTCTACGAAACCCTACTTCGTCTCTGTCGTCCAAGTAGGTTGCATCACAAATCACCTATCGCTAATAAAAGCCAGGCTTAGTGTAAGGAACATTCGTACTTGGCTGCTGTACCTACGTACGTACTTTCAATCGGTTGTATGTACGTACGTATATATATGCCTGTACAGTGAACTGCCAGATTTGGCAAGCATGCGTGCCTTCGGTGAGAGAGGGGTAGTGAGAAGCGGTGATTAGTCATACATACGTGGCTGTCCTTTCATTATTCTGTCTTTAGGTAGGTAAGCTTTAGTTTTGACTAGAGAAATCGATGGTTGCACTGTGTGAGTGTGAGCGAACAGTCCGGATGCGATTAGCTTTTACGGGTCTATGGATACATACGGCCTCTATGATGGATAGGAGCGGGTGACAAAGGACCGGCAAGTGTGGAAATTTTATACGCAACTGAGTGCACTCTTCCAACTAACAACTTGGAAGCTAGAGCGGCTCAGTTTTCATGGATATTCCATGACGACAATTAGCGGCGAGCGAAAAACAGTCTTATTCGCACGTTCCTACTGTACCTCTTTTACAATTTGTATAGCGACAGTGCGTTGGTTGTGTTTGAGGCAATGTGGAAGATGTGTACGCCTTCTCCTACGTTCCTTCAGCAAAAGATATGACGAAGGAGGAAGGTTGGGAGTACTTTGACATCATGGATGATTTCAAGCGGATGGGCATCCCCAACGAGCACTGGATTGACTCAGACTTCAACCGTGACTATGCCGTATAAAGCTATGCACGTCTGTCGCATGATAATAATACGTACTTACTTACTAGAGTGTTGGCTTCGGACACGCAATATTGATGGTGGTGTGGTACTGTTTTCCAGCACTGTGATACATATCCGCAGCGTTTGGTTGTGCCAACGTCTGTGCCAAAGCAGGTCTTGATTGGTTCCTCCAAATTCAGAAGCAAGGGACGCCTTCCGGTTCTCTCCTATTACTCCGACTCAACCAAAGTACGTACACAATATCAACGTCTAGGAAGGTTACGTGACCACGGTATGATGGCTAAGTATCGCCGCCACGAGTATGTATTCTTCATCGTGCGCTGATTGAGTCCTGTGTTTCAGGGTGCAATCTGTCGTTGTAGTCAGCCATTGTCCGGTTTCAGTGCTAGGTGTATGGAGGATGAGGAGATGATGCAGCATATCCTTAAGGCCAATCCAAATTCCACTATTCTCTACGTGGTGGACACTAGACCAAAGGTTAAGGTTGCCTTTCCCGCCTAACAGTTTGCTTGCTGTTCAACTTCAAGTTAGTGTAGGTCGCCTGTGTCTTTTCTATTAGTATTATCAAGAGTCCATGGTTATTACAGATAAATGCTGTGGTGAACAAGATGCAAGGCAAGGGTTTCGAGGATGAGAAGAATTATGCCAATATTCGATTTCACTTTTTCGACATCGAAAACATTCATGTCATGCGTGCTAGTCTACAAAAGCTAGTCGAAGGTAGCCTGCATACCAGTGTAGTGAATGAATCCTATTCCTACTACACCACACAGTGTAGAGTAGTAGTAAATTGGGATTGTTTCAGTGGCGTGTCAGGGCCAGCTGAGCATGAGCGCCTTCCTGTCTGGGTTGGAGAGCAGTGGTTGGTTGAAGCACGTGCGCTATGTGCTGGAGGCGTCTGCATTTCTGGCGGATTCTGTGCTTCGCGGTGTCTCTTGCGTTGTCCACTGCTCGGATGGCTGGGATCGCACCTCGCAGACCATCAGTCTAGCATCCATCCTTATCGACCCCTATTATCGCACTCTCAGAGGCTTCCAGGTCGCTCGCGTGTCTTTTCATCTGCCATTTCTCGTTCACTTTTATCTTGGACATGTGATTGTGTGCAGATGCTGATAGAGAAGGACTGGCTGTCCATGGGCCACAAATTCTCGGACCGCTACGGTCACGCTGGAGGGGGAAACAGTCAGGGCGACGACACTGGTGGAGAATCCAAGGAGATCTCGCCTATATTCACTCAGTTTCTGGACTGCGTCTGGCAGTTGACTCGTCAGCGTCCGCTCGCTTTCCAGTTCAACGAGCGATTTCTGCTGGAGCTACACGACGACGTCGTCTCCTGCCAGTTCGGCACATTCCTCGGCAACTGCGACAAGGACCGACGCGATCTCCGACTCAGTCAGCGCACATTCTCCCTTTGGGCATACATGGACAGAAGAAAGGACACCTACCTCAACCCGCACTACAAGCCAGAGGAGACCCAGCAGCCCTGGACAACACCTGATCTAAGACCGCCGGCCTTCAGGTAGTGAAAGACAGTGCGGCTAGGGCGTTTTACGCCAGCCGACTGCGCAGCTTTGGCGCTAATATCAGCGTGAAACATCACATTCACAAGTTTATTATATGCCATATTCGTCAGTGTTACGGTTTCCTTCAGTAAAACTCAAAACTAACATCTTGTCGGCAGTATGAGCGCTGACACCGAAATCGCTTTAGAATTTCCGCTATTACGCTGGTCAGCTATTACGCGTTACGCTGGTCAGCGTTTGCGTATAAGTTGATAGTGTTACACTGGCGTAAAACTCAGCGCAAAGCGTTCACACTATCTGTAATCCGTTGCAACACATCCACGCATAGGGAAAGGTAGCTTATGCGTTGTTTCTACCTACGTACGTATGCCTGTGCGTACTGTAGTGTACTGTGTACGCAGTTTGACGTACGTAATTTACTGTTCTCAGATTCTGGCGAGGTATGTACAATCGCTTTGACAAGGGCGTTCAGCCGCGGGAATCTCTGCTGGAGTTGGGCGGAGTGCTTCAAGAGCATGTGCATGTGCTCAGGGATCATGTGGGATTGTTGAACAAGGTCAGCTGCATATATGTATGATGTACACGATTTCCGATCTGTTAGTGGTTCTTCAGGCGCACAGCAACTGTGATAGTGTTTCAGCGAGTGCAGGAGCTGAGGGCTGCTCTGCAGTTGAGCGGCGGTGGCAGTAAACAGCAGCCTGTGTCCATGGTGGACAGTGGTCACGGCAGCTCCATAGTGGACAGCGCTGGAACCACGTCCAAGGCCTCCGACTCAGAGTCAGAGCCGCTTTCTTCCGCGCCTCCTAAGTCCAAGTTCGACTGGGCTGGAATGAGCCAGAGTCTGACCAGCCTGGACCTCAGCACCACTGATTTGGCGTGCGCGGACTGTGCCACTGTCGCATTGCGATGGGAGTGTCTGCGCAAGGGACGCTCTTGCCACGCCTGTGCCACTCCTTTCCTACACTCCGACCCCAAGGTCTGTTCTGTATGCTAGCTAGCTTGCTTCCTGCTGATTGATTCTGATGAGGCTGCTGTGTGTTGTAGGGTCACTGTTACAAGTGCGGGTTGGTGCATTGTCGCCGGTGTTTGGACAGTCGAGTGCGTCTTCCCGGTCTCCAATCGAGAACTGCCTGTCCTGTCTGCAAGGCTTGCTATCTGGACATGAATAGCACATCTACAAATAGTCCATAAAACCTTTGATCTTTACTGTAAAACATCGTTGCTCGATGATTAGTCCATACTGCGTTGTGGCTCCATTCTGCCCCCATGATGTTTTGGCGTTGATACGTATGTATATGAAATGGAGCAGTGAGTTCTTGCTGTTCAAGTCCTGAGATTGCACAACCAGGATACGTGTGATAAGCTTTATAAGATTGTGAAACTTTGGACTTGTTTGCAAGCTATGTGTAATCTTTAGCTCATTGTTATATATTGATGTGATAAATCGGTTTTATATCCATGTTTGTTGATGTTGAGCAAAGTTGTTGGTTAGCATAGCATACGCCCTCTGCGCAGCATTTCTCATGTTGATTTCCCCTTGAGCCAGTTTGTAGGGCGAGGCATAGGGGAAAAATGTCATTCGTTCGCTATAAGCAAACAATGGTAAAAAAATTTCACTACACCGGGCGAGGTGGGCGACAGACAACAATGTACGCAGCACAATAAAAAACGATGCATACGTAATCAGGATCACGAGAGCTACGGATGAAAAATATAGGCTGCAGGAATAGTGCCAAGTGCGAACTACTATGTCCAACGCTTTTTATTTACGTACAGGCCACACGTAAACAGCATAAGTCATAGCAAGCATCCGGCGAATCGGCGTAATATTCTACTACTCTTGTTCTTGTTTTACTAGGTCCCAGTCAGAACCAGATTGTGGCATACGTTGAAACTTCTGGAATACCAGTAACATGAGAACAGAGAAGCCGACTAAGGCTACGTTGACCAGAAGGACAGCGACGGTCATTTTGACACTAAATACACCGTTGGACAGTCCATCAAGCGACGACACCACGATACGTGGCCGAATTGTCATGTCGAAGTAGCAAGCCCAAAGCTGATCATAGCTGGCCAAAATGCCAGCGATATGGAATAATTGGTGGGAATGCCCAATGAAATCAAAAGTACCAGGCCAACAAGCCTTTGCTAAAAGGCCTGAGGGTATATTGAGGGGGTGGCAGAAGTAGTACTAAAGAGGAGAAGCAGTGATATTGTGATAGTTTATTATGTTCCTAAAATTTGACATTATTATTATTGATTGGTAGTATTTCAAATTCTGTTGATACTGATGCTTTCAATCGAAAGAGAAGCCCCGGGGGTAGTGCTCCTGCTAAAAGGCCTGAGGGTATATTGAGGGGGTGGCAGAAGTAGTACTAAAGAGGAGAAGCAGTGATATTGTGATAGTTTATTATGTTCCTAAAATTTGACATTATTATTATTGATTGGTAGTATTTCAAATTCTGTTGATACTGATGCTTTCAATCGAAAGAGAAGCCCCGGGGGTAGTGCTCCTGCTAAAAGGCCTGAGGGTATATTGAGGGGGTGGCAGAAGTAGTACTAAAGAGGAGAAGCAGTGATATTGGTTGACATATTGACAAAAATTTCAAAAACCACCTATATCTGACACCCAACCAATCAGCTGCACCCCTTCTCATTTCCCACCACACCAGCAAGCAGACTTTCTAAACTTTATGCTTTCATTGGTATTACTTTAGAAAAGCACCACCTTTCATTTTCTTGCTTTCAAATTATCCCCATTCTGCTAAATGTTCAGCAAACTCCACTAACAAATCACTGATATCTGACAGCCAACCAATCAGGTTTCATTCAAATTCTAAAAAAGATATGAATAAACCACCGATATTTGACAACCAACCAATAGCAGCACCTCCTCCTCATTCCAATCACACCACCAACCGTACTATCCAGCTCATTACTCAAATACCCACTGCATAAAATATAGACGTAGCTAGGTCACTCACTACCTTACTACCCATGGTGTAAAATAGACGCAGCCAGTTCACTGCCCAACTTACTATTCATTCAACTAATCTCTGCGTAATATAGACGCAGCCAGTACAGTACCCAACTCACTATTCAACTACCCATGGCGTAATATAGACGCAGCCAGTTCACTGGCCAACTAACTATTCAACTAACCACTGCGTAATATAGACGCAGCCAGTTCGTTTCCCAACTCACATGACGTCATTTTACGTCATCCTCCCGTCGCTCACTCTTATGTACTGAAATAATTACAAAAATTATGTTTCTCATAATTTCCGCCAGGGCAGCGCTACGATCGATCACGAGAATTTCAGCCAATCACCAACACGCGCGTTCTTTTCGTCCAACCAATCAGCACTCTTCATATCAACTCCCGCCCTCCACTGCTCCCCTCGCTCAACGCACGCAGCACTTCAAACGCGGGACAGCGCCAACTTGCTGAAACAACACGTACGTAATTATCGATTACCTCCACCATTACATTTCGCCGCCTCCTATACTCGCACGTTGGCCCGAAGTCATCTGATTATATGCCCCGATGGCGCTGAGGCGCCCCGGGGCAAAAACGTTCAGGAAAATGCAGTCCGTAAGCGAGCATCGCAAGTGTGGCCCAGAGAAACTGACGCTCATGACGCCAAATGGCAGACGAAAAGGCGGAACATGATATGAGTCCATTTTCGCAGTGCAGGATACGTTCCAGCAAGGGAGCACTGGTCAATATGTAAGGCAGGATAAAGGCGATGCAGCGGACAAACTTGCGTACAGATTGGCGTCGTATAAATCGGGAACCGCATGCAAAGGAAACGCAGAAGACTGCGGAACAAGCAGAGAGATAAAGAAAGCTGCGACCATCACCACCGTCATTGTTCCAAGTCCTGGTGAAGAACAACCTGCAAGACGACAATGACATTTGCAAATGAATGTATGTACTATATACTAACAGGGGTGCGCTGTGCATTGTACGTACTACATAGGACGCGGATTTTAAAAAGTATGATGCTATGTATATTGAGGTGCTGAAATAAACAGGGGCCACGAGCCAAGAGGTGCCTCAACTTTTTCGTATCGTCTTCACTACACACACATACTTTGCGGCTTGTGGCCCATTCACATCGGAAGGAAATGCGCTCGACGCATGCATGGACTGTCCATGTCTTTGCGTGTGCCGAGCCATGGACAAGTCCAGCATAGATAGTAGGTTCGAACCCGATGTTGTATTACCGTAACCGTACCCGTCGAAGCAGTAGGCTTGGTAAGCAACGCTGCACCCGAATGAGTACCAACTCAAGCTCATGTAATCCACAAAGAAGCAAACGTGTCTGGCATTCTCTGACATGACGCTAAATATATGAGCTAGACAGCTGACCATCGGCCAAGTACACACAGTGACCAAATAAGCCAGAAACGGCCAGTGATATGGGTCATCCAAGAATGCCGCATTGGAACAGAACTCTTTCAATTGCCACACAAAGTACCAGAAGGGCAAAAAATGTGTCCAAAAATTCAGTGTCTCATTGGTGCAGAGAAAGGCGGAGCACAGGCATTCCAGTGGAGAAGAGCTTGGTTTGCGGTAACGCGATTTGATTCCGACTTCGTGGAATATGGGTGGAACCTCTTCCTTCCTATATAACTCCTTGGAATAGGTCGACGGCAGACCACGGAATGCTTGCAGTGGAACCATTTCTGAAGAAATCAAAACCTCATGTCCTTCCTTACCTCCTCATAGCCAGCGAACAGATTATTGCAACCTATTGTCAGTTGTGTGATTGATTCAAAGGTGGGGGAGGGGAAGAGCAGCATAAAGGTGAAGATTTGAAATATTATAGGCCTAACTTTTCTTTATCAGACACTTCTTCGTACTATCTGCCACGCGAGTGGTACATAACATTATTACGGGGTATACTATGTACGGCAGCGGGCAGAGCGACAGACGCACTCATACATGTCCCTTGGCTTCTGGGGCTGTCAAAACGTTGCCACACTAGCCCTTCATGGGACTATGTGCTAGGGGGAAATAGATTCGAAAAGATGTCACAGGTAAAGTGCTTAGAAATCTGTATACTGACTGTCACCGGTAGCTTACCGGTGTGTGTATAGCTACTGTATAGCCCCCGGGGCTAAGCAAAAATTGAGAGACTCATGATGGGGATTATGCATTGGGGCGATAAGTACTAGTAGCGAACTCTTAGTGGCCATACTATAGCTACATATTGTATGGGTAGGCTTACAGGCATAGTACGTATGTATGTAGCTTCGTGTAACAGTGTATGTACGTAACAAAAGCTGGCTGATGATGAGGATGAGCTATGACCACAGCTGAAATAGATTCAGGTACCCTGCATATGGGGCTACACGACACACCAGGGGAACATACATAGGCAGCTAGAAATACAATGGTGGACCAATGCGGTAATGACGGGGGACGGTAATGAACACAAATGCATGAAAGCGCCTCAAAAACGCTGTTCTTATATCTTTTGCGCAAAACACTTGATTTTCGCGTTCTCTATATGGAGGCTCGGTGGAATATACACAAAACAATACACATAGAGACGAGGGCAAAACAAAAATTTTGACTAAAATCAGATAAACGAGGAATGAGGCTACAAACGAGGGTTTACATTAGCTACCTTTGAATCGCTGGGAAAACTCCGAAAGAATAAGCATTGTGAAAATTTTGGTGTCAGGTCCGGAGTCCGTCCTCTGGTTTGGACTAGTTCCTAATAGTTGAATTATAGCTCTTTTTCAGCACGACACACGTACCTACATACGTTACAACTCTTCGAAGCACCTGCGTCAAACTGAGTGATCAACCGACTTGGCTTATTGTGTACTTTGTTGCGGCCGATCGTCATGTAAATAACGCAGTCACACGCGTGACAAAGCAGCGTGCTGTGCGTGCAGTAGTGTCTACAAACGCAAGCGTGTAAGTACGTACGTGTGTTGTGCACTGTGTATACGTTACGTGTATCATGTATTGGTTTCTTCATGTTTTCGCCACTGAGCTCATCAAAATTACGAAACACAGAGAAAGAGCTGATATCCCAGGATCAGATTTACAGTACCGTATTTTTGGGATCCCCTAAGTAGGCCTATATATTCCCCAATGTAGGGTCATATAACCCCCATTGGCAAAACAAATTTTTGTCCTATTATTTGTCTCTGCCAAAGGAAATACCATTGTAAAAGCATTTGTGGTGATAGCTCAGCTGCAATAGGGCGAATTTGATCTGGAATGGGCTCTATCAACCTATTTTTGATGTCGCCTCAACATAGGCTGAGCAGTTCTTGGCCACCTCCCCTTTGACCCACGACTCCCGGCACCACCGACCCTCAAAAATGTCCTTTTTACCCGTTGGACGTAATACGAAATTGTCCATATGGGAAGTTTTAACTTTTTTACATTATTTTTAGCATGCAAAATTTTTTCAAAAAAATTCGTTGTTGCTAGTACATTTTTTATGAAATTTCTATTTCTTGCTTTGCTTTACTGTGTACATAATTTGTTTTTTATGCTAAATGCGCCATTAGTGAGGTAATTTCATGAAACTAAAAATTTTTAAAAACACAGTGAAGGAAGGCGCATCCATCCATATACATAATGTCGCGATATGTCCAACGGGTAAAAAGGACATTTTTGAGGGTCGGTGGTGCCGGGAGTCGTGGGTCAAAGGGGAGGTGGCCAAGAGCTGCTCAGCCTATGTTGAAGCGACATCAAAAATAGGTTGATAGCGCCCATTCCAGATCAAATTCGCCCTATTGCAGCTGAGCTATCACCACAAATGCTTTTACAATGGTATTTCCTTTGGCAGAGAGAAATAATATATGCACTATGTATATGCATCCCCCTGGTGTACAACCCCACATACAGAGAACACTGTACATGTAAGCTGGTCATCATAAAGCTATAGCTACTCTTACACCAAGACCAAGCTACTACCAAAAAATAAATAATTCATTTTTGCTTATTTTTATTATTATTTTGTTATAGGATGCCTATTTTGATCGATTGTCTTGCACTAGATTAACCCTGTTTAACCTCAATAATGCCCTAAAACACATGTTTTTGACCTCAAAAACATACACTACATCTACACAGCTCTTTTTGTTCCATGCACTAAATATAGTGTCTTCGAAGAGAGGAACCGGACAAGGACAGAGGATAGACCAAGACTGCTCATTCTAGAGATCTAGAGACTCCTGCATTAGAATTGCAGCAGTTATAAAAAAATATAGTAAAGTTACAGTAAAACCGGCAGCGGCAGGATTATGGCTAGCTTAGCTACACAATCAGCAGATTCCTACAGCGCAGAAGGACGCTAGTTGAGACGTTACTTGGGCAACAAAGAACAAAGCGCGAAAGAATATCACCTGTCATTTTCAGTCGGACAGTAGAGTACAACTGGAACACTTTCGAAGCAAGGACGTGCTGAATACTCATTGTAACTCGTAGGTGAGGTGTCGTGTCTGTCTGGGCTACAATTTTATAGGTTATTTTAGTTACTACTTTCGATAAACAATGTGACTCAGAAACCAGGATGCAAAGATATGCCTACTCTTTTTTATCTTGCAATCAAATGATCGCATATACGAAATTACAGCTTATTGTTCGCGACCGATATATACAGGGTGTTTCATAATATACTCTCCGGATGTTTGTGCTTATATCTCCCCACCGGAGTGTCACATTCGAGTGCGGTTTTTTGCGTTGAATAGCCAAGGCTTCAGCGTTGATGCAGCCAAAATTTTAGCTTCCTAGGTTGCATTGTCATGGCGCTGTAAGTTGTCAAAGTTGCGACGCCTTTTCGGTGCAAAACGGAGGCAGGGCACTGAGGCGTGGCACGGATTTGCATTTTCGCTTTTTTCTCGCTCTTTGATGTCTGTTCACCATTCCACGCTAACCTTTATGCATTTTTGAGCAGTCTTGTCGAAGATAGACTTCAGTTTGATCACCATGGCATCAGCGTCCCAAGGAAAAGCTTGGATGACCGAATTTTGGCTGTAACACTGTTTGCTAAGTTCGAATCTGCAAGAGAAGTGGCATGGAGATGGAAAACTCTACCGAAACTTGTGCTCCAGATAAAAACTGGGGAGGGGAATACTGCGGAAGAAAAACTAAGGAGAGAACTGGGTTAGGTAAACTGGGGAGAGAAAAACCGGAGCCGATTGTACCTGGCCGCCTGCAAAAATGTGTGAAAATTGACGCTTTGCAAATCGAGCTGTTTGAGCCGCTTCCTGTTGGCCTAGAGAGCTGAAATTTTGGCTGCATCAACGTTGAAGCCTTGGCTATTCAACGCAAAAAACCGCATTCGAATGTGACACTCCGGTGGGGAGATATAAGCACAAACATCCGGAGAGTATATTATGAAACACCCTGTATACTGTGGAGATAGAGACACAAACAGCCGGTGAGTATATTATGGAACACCCTGTATACCATTGTGAAGAAAATTGAAGAAACTCATCCATGGAGTGCTAACTTGTATACAGGGTGTTCCATAATATACTCACCGGCTGTTTGTGTCTCTATCTCCACAGTGGGGTGTCATTTTCAAATGCGGTCTTTTGCAATTAGTAGCCAAGGCTTCAAAGTTTATGCAAGCAAAATTTCAAGTTTCTAGGGCAACAGGAAGTGGCTCAAAACAACTCAGAAGGGCTGACCGCAGAAATCGAGGATTTGCCTTATATTTTACCACAATAAAGAGCATATTCTACCATCCAAAAGCAAATACATCTTCAAATCCTATTCAATATCCCATGAAAGACGCGGCAGAACCAAATGTACTGCGCCATTGTGAAGAAAATTGAAGAAACTCATCCATGGAGTGCTAACTTCGGCCTTAAAACCCGGGTTTAGCCCCATAGTGAAAAAAAACGTGAATTTTTGTGTCCAAAAGTTTGAGCTTTCATAACTTCCTTGATAGAAGGACTACATGGCTGAAATTTTACCTGCATCAACTCTGAAGCCTTAGCTAGAAACTACAAAAGAGCCTACTGAAATCGAACGCTCCGCTGATGAATGAGAGGCACAAACATCCGGTGAGTTTATTTTGGAACACTCTATATATATACAGTATACGTTTATTCAATCAGAAATTGATATGAATATTGAAGCGTTGATATGATATGACCGATATGACCCGTTATTGTACCTAATGGTCGGTTGTGACGGAGAAGTCTAGTAAATACGTAGGTCGGGCGGGAGGAAATCGTTGCAGCAGCTAGACGCCCCTTCAACAGCGTACGCATGGTGTCTGTGAAACGCGGAGTTTAGTTTTTGTAGCCCTAGAGCGCGGCACGCAGTTCAAGTTCTGGGTTCTAATCACTTTAATGGGAAGCGGGTGGGAACTCTGTACGTACAAGCGTGCGTGTAAAAATTTCCGTCTGCTTCCCTTACGCCGTACACAGGTCTTGTCGTGCCGGAAAAAAAAGAAGTTTCTTATGCAGGGAAGGTGAGGCAATGCACGGTTGCGACAGTTTCGGTCGCTCTTATAGCTGTTTGTTTTTTCGCTCTCAGCTGTTTTTATGCTTTTCTCATGCGTTTTATGCGGCGTTGACCTGTCTCATCAGCTTATTTTGCTCAGCTTATCATGTCTGACGACGTTTTCGTGGAGGAGAGGCAAAAATGGCTGCTTCTCCCCTTGGCGGATGGAGAAAAGAAGACTTGGACTGTAGCGCTGGCTCGCCCACATTGCAAGCCCGTGTTAAAAAGTACCCAGTGGTTCCTTCAGAACACCCACATGGTTTTTAGGGTGTTTTTCAGCGTGTTGTACTGCGCCGAATACAATAGCTTTGGCGCTGCTGTTTGGTGTACTTGTAGAGGAAGGGTCATGCTTTTTTCACGTGTTTTATAATCGCTTTTATCTTCCATACAGCGACTACGAGGAAGCCTCAAAGTTGGGTCAAAAACACCAGCGTGAGGCCTAAAGCCCACACATGCGCCTGCGCAAAATAGATATTACTGTCTACCACCAAGCACCCAGTAACTTGAAACACCTTTTGGGTTTTCAGATTGGGTTTTGAGATGTCAGTGGGTTTTGGGTTTTGAGATTGGGGTTTGAGTTTTAACCCCTCCTCTATTTTGCATGTCATTGCAACCAAAATGTGACCTAGTGCGACCAAAATGCAATCACATTACTGTTGCATTTTTATCACATTTGTTCGCAGCAATTGCATTTTGGTCGCATTTTTTCTGACATGTTTTCAAAAATGGTACCAGTACCCTCCAATGGCCTTTTTGACACTTTTGCCAATTTTGTCATCAGGGGTCGCATTTTGGTCACCAGTGACCTGCAAAATAGAGGAGGAGTTAACTTGAGATGGGTTTCAGATTAAATTTTCAGTCAATCTCAAAACCCAATCTCAAAATTGAACACCCAATCTCAAAACCCAAAACCCACTGAAAACTCAAAACCCAATCTGAAAACCCAAAACCAATCCAAGGAGCTATAAGTAGAGGAGATGTCACTCCCCCAAATATCGGGCGGAGGCAGTGTCTGGACGTTCACGTGATTTAGCTTCCGGTTTCTAAGGTCTGTGGCATGCCATAGAGGCCAAATCAGGCCAAGCTCAGATCATACGTATACCCCACTTTCTTCAATCTCTTCAATGGTGGGGTCGGCGTTAACCCATCCCCAACTGGTATGGCCGAAAATGGCCATTTTTCAGCGTTTTGGCAAAAGTGGGGTATTTTTCAGGCCTTGGCACAACACGCACAGAGCCAGCGAAATGCTGTCCTTCTCAAATTCCACCACCAAGGGTCCAAAGTCCCCAGTGGTGGTGTAAACTCCTTCCCCATCACACTGGCAACCTGAGAAATTGATGAAAAACTGCCTTTTCAAATGCATTTCTACCCAAATATGCCACCCTAGTCAGTCAAGCAGAGAAAATTAGAGTACCCTACCCTAGTTTTATGCGTAGATTTCAAAAATGAAACTGGTTTTTCCATTACCCACGTTTAAGGCCTGGTATACCCGATTTTTCATGTGTTTCGAATGGAAAAGTGTACCAAAAGCAATTTTTTTGAAAATCAGGTACCCTGACCTAATTTTATATGTAAATTTCAAAAATGACCTTACTTTTTAAATTTTTCCATTTTTAAGGCCTAATATACCCGATTTTTTACTGGTCTGATCACAAAAATGGCATAAAAAGAGGCTGCTTAGGCCTTAAAAATGGAAAAATTTAAAAAGTAAGGTCATTTTTGAAATCTACACATAAACTTAGGTCAGGGTACCTGACTTTCAAAAAAATGCTTTTGGTACACTTTTCCATTCGAAACACATGAAAAATCGGGTATATCAGGCCTTAAACGTGGGATAATGGAAAAACCAGTTTCGTTTTTGAAATCTACGCATAAAACTAGGGTAGGGTACTCTAATTTTCTCTGCTTGACTGACTAGGGTGGCATATTTGGGTAGAAATGCATTTGAAAAGGCAGTTTTTCATCAATTTCTCAGGTTGCCAGTGTGATGGGGAAGGAGTTTACACCACCACTGGGGACTTTGGACCCTTGGTGGTGGAATTTGAGAAGGACAGCATTTCGCTGGCTCTGTGCGTATTGCGCCGAGGCCTGAAAAATACCCTATTTTTGCCAAAAAGCTGAAAAACGGCCATTTTTGGCCATACCAGTTGGGGATGGGTTAACGCCGACCCTGATGTGATCGTGATATGTACATACAGTATAAGGTAGAGATGGGTCGATAATATCGAATATCGTATCGAATATCGAAAAATATCGGATTTTTGGGCAATATCGATTATCGTATCGAATCGATATTTGCAATTTGAAAAATATCGAATATCGTATCGATTCGATATTTTGCAAAATATCGTATCGATTTTTTTCCACTCACCCCCACCAGAAATGTTGACCATTTTGTTATTTTTCCCCTGCTTTGGTGCCACAATTTCATTTCCAGGAGAACAAAAATTCGCTGTCCTAGTGACAGAAGTAGTGTCTGCTAATGTCTGATGCGTTATTGGAGCCCAATTCGAACCTCAAAATTGGGTCACCAACCACACTTTTGTGTAGCTCTATCCCTACTTCTGTACTGGGGGCAATTTGTACTGCTCTTTGGGTGTCATGAGGAATGATCAAATGGACCTAAGTGGAGAAATTCAAACATCAACTCATGCAGTTGCAGGGAATCGAATGCCTGAATGAAGTCTAATGCTGGGCACATGCACATACCGTACATATGAATGTACTGTACGTGTACACTACATAGTACATACATACATACATTCATGCAAACGGCGTGTATACTTGGCTATTGAGTCTGCCTAATGTACTACTGCTGTGCTATATCTACAGTGCATGTACATGTACAGTACATACTGTAACACGAACACTATGCAAATATGTGCAAGTGTGCAGCAATATGAGCTGCAGCAGCAAAATGTCGAATATAAAAAAATCGTCCAAAAAATATCGAATATCGATATCGAATATCGAAAAAACGATACTTTTTTCCAAATATCGTATCGAATATCGTATCGAATTTTTTTAGTGGTATCGATATCGTATCGAATATCGTTTTTCCAAAATGATGATATCGACCCACCTCTAGTATAAGGACAATGGACATACGCAATGCAGAAATGTGCATTGTGATCTTGTGTAATTTCCTGCCACCAATCGGCATAAATAGCCAGCGCAGGGTAGGAATAAACAGTCTTTGTTGTTTGCCACCTCGGGATCACTCGCTCTCACTCTTCTCTCTTCCCTTGGCCATCGCGTACACACCAGATTGGCGACGCTTCTCCATTCGACCCAGGCCCAGGACAAGGGAACCCCACGGACAAGCCAGAGGAGACCATCAGGAGAGGAGCAGACCAGCCCTGACCAAGCTGGACCAGGCGGTTGCGACAGGACTCACCCATGCCCGGTCACCATGGAGCGGAGCGGATCCATCCAGCCCACATGCACAAGAGCCGGCCTCCCAGGTCCCCGGGGTGCCATGGCTGTGGGAGAGACAACTGGTCAAGCTCAAGAACCAGGACCCACAGGACCAGGCGGGCAGGAGATGGCCTCCGCGAGGTTGCTGTACCAAGGCGTCCACGGGACGTGGCACAACCCACCAAGGACGCTTCAGCAAGCCGACCCAAGACCTCAAGAAGACGCCCCGAGAGGACGCAGAGGCACCCAGCACTCATCATCGGGACCAAGCATCTTCAAACAGCTGGCAGCATCCAGCGGGGATGGGAACACCAGCTGGTCAAAGGATACTGCGCCCGATGCAGAGCGGACAGCAGAAACCGAACCAATCTAGGACCCAAGAAGACTGCAACCTCCAGGACCTCACTGAAGAGGGGATGATGATGTGATCGTGATACGTACATACAGTATAAGGACAATGGACATACGCAATGCAGAAATGTGCATTGTGATCTTATGTAATTTCCTGCCACCAATCGGCATAAATAGCCGGCGCAGGGTAGGAATAAACAGTCTTTGTTGTTTGCCACCTCGGGATCACTCGCTCTCACTCTTCTCTCTTCCCTTGGCCATCGCGTACACACCAGACCCCACCATTGAAAAGATCGAAGAAAGTTGGGGTATACGTATGATCTGAGCTTGGCTTGATTTGGCCTCCATGGCATGCCACAGACCTTAGAAAACCGGAAGTTACATCACGTGAACGTCCGGACACTGCCTCCGCCCGATATTTGGGGGAGTGACGTCTCCTCTACTTCTAGCTCCTTGACCAATCTGAAAACCCAAAAGCCAATAAACAAGTGCAGTAGCTTCGTTGTAGCCGAAAACCCAAAACCGGGTAATAAATACTCGGCGACCCATGCGCCATAGAGCCTGTAATACCTTCGGTATTACCGAAGGTATTACCGAAGGTATTACCGAAGGTATTACAGGCTCTATGCGGCGAGCAGGCGCACATCGGAATTAGAATGTACGCAAAAGCCAGAAAGAACCATAGACAGACACACCGGAAGCTAAAAAACAATATAATGTAAAACATTCCGTATGTATGTAGTACACTGGTTCGAGCATTCTACATTTTTGTCTTACATCGAGCGGTCGGATGGTCGGATAAACGGATAATCAAGTCAGCCTTTTGCACCATGAAGAGGCTGAAGGAGAAAATCAAGCGGAGGAGGAAGAAGAAGAAGGAGAAGAAAGAGGAGCTTCCGCCAGAGCCCGAAGACCCCGCCGTGTGTCCCATCTGTCTCCGGCGCGATCACAGGCGCATCATGGTACTGGAAGGGTGCGGCCATCGCGCTTGCGTCTCGTGTCTGCAGGGATACGTTCAGATCAAGCTGGAGGAGTTCTACTTCACGTGCTATCGCTGCCCGGCCGACCCCATTTGCAACGTTGCCATGACAGAGTATCAGGTCAGGGGTATAGATAGATAGCCTTAAATTTGGACGCAAAAAGTGGCCGACCCAA
Organism: Epsilonema sp. ZAB3_2; assembly: GCA_030247985.1. Classification (NCBI taxonomy): domain Eukaryota; kingdom Metazoa; phylum Nematoda; class Chromadorea; order Desmodorida; family Epsilonematidae; genus Epsilonema; species Epsilonema sp. ZAB3_2. Next base: position 26,581 of record JASAMW010007488.1, read on the forward strand.
TGGCGTTCTCAAAGTTTATTAGCACAACACTGCCATGTGGAAGTCACAACGCAAAAAATTTATTGGGGTGTAGGTACTTGCGCTCACCTGTTATTTGTATATCTACTGTATGTATACATAACATAACCTTGCAGGTACTGTCTCTCTTTGACATTCCTCATATCAAGCACTTCGTGAGTCGGGGATGGCTGGATGCGCAGCAGCTGGTCTCGCTCTATGAGCGCCTCAGCATCATAGAAGCGTTAAGCACCGTTAAGAAGAAGAAGGCGAGGAAGGAGCTGTTCTTCTGCAATAACTGCGACTGGATGTGCCTGCTCTACTTCGCTCAACGCTACGATCCCGGACCCGAAGGCTGCTCCTACGGTTTTAAAGGGGGTGATCTGGCGAGAATTTTTGTATGGGGAGGCAAGTTTCGAGTTCGAGTTCGAAACCACCACCCTTTTGTAAACGCAAAATTTTCATCCTCTGCTGTTCGATCTTATGTACAACATATGACACTGATGGCGCGTTCACCAGACGTCTGTTACGTCCGTCCGTCCGTCCGTCAAATCCGTAAAGGACGTATCTAGGAGTACACGGTTGTTTGTGGTGTGCCATGTACTCCTAGATACGTCCTTTACGGATTTGACGGACGGACGCACGGACGGACGGACGTAACGGACGTCTGGTGAACGCGCCATGACTCCTCTATGTTCTAATTTAATTTCCGTCAAATTCCCCCTTTAATTGTCGCGGAGTCGTGGATAAGGAGCGAGTCTGGATGGTGGAATGTCCGATGTGCGAGCACCAAATGTGTGCCATCTGTCGCACTCCGTGGCATCCGGGCAAGCCATGTCGATGGATTCGAACGGTGGAACCGGGAGACCGAGACATGACGACGCCCGGAGACCACACGGACTACGCCTATCCGGAACAAGTGCAAATGTGCCCTGCTTGCCGAGTAAGCTTGTAGTGTACCTGTGTGTGTGCAGGTATGTAGTGTACGTATGTATATGCCTGTATACGTACGTACAGAAGAGTACCAATTTTCTGGTGATTGTGTATACGTAAGCCTGTGTATGTACAGAAGTACCAAATTCGAGATGTGGACAAGCAGTGGTGCTACTACGTGAAATGCGGCGCGAAGAAGTGTGGAGCTCGCTGGTGCTGGAAGTGCGGGGAAAAGATAGCTAGCGTGAAGCATTTCACCAACGCCAACAAGAAGCTGCTCAAGTGTCATCTCGGCTGGAACGACTTTCACCAATCCTATGTTCGTAAAACAATACGTTCACGTTTGGCGTAAACGTACATACGTACTGTACTAGGCCGTCGAAGCATACGAAACATGCTGCTGCGTTCGCATCATGTTCTAGGCTGTTCGATTCATCACACTGATGGCCGAATTGGGTGACTTGTTTCCTCCGGTTCAGTGGGTCATTTTGATACCTATTCTCATACCTATGCTGTTCTTTGTCTTCTTCGCTACGCTCATCGAATTCAACCGCTGGTGGTGCGGAAAGATCCGTAGTAAATGGCGCAAAAGAAAACGTCGCACCATCATCTGCCAATGCTGCAAGTATGTAATAAAATGTTACCAGTACTGCATACTTATGACATAACGCTTGTGTAACTGTGTGATGTAACATGTGACGCAATATGCCTTGTGCATTTTAGATGCATCTGTTATTCTATCTGGTATTTCATAATGTTCATGGCTTCGTTGGCGGCCTCAGTATGGGCGACATACCTGGCGTGGTGTTTCTGGTGGATCATTTGCCTGCTCGGCTGTCCATGCCTGCCCACCTACCCCTACTACGTCTACTTCAACCAGGCCATTACTCTATTGGCGTGCGCAGGTGCAGCTCCAGATATCGTGGCAAATGTGATGGCCAGAAAAGAAGCGATGGAGGATGTTGACTTTGTTGACGAGGAGGAGGAGGAAGAGGAGGAGGAGGAGGAGGAGATGGAGGATCAGGACGAAGCAGTGCGACGCAAATTCCAGAAAGTCCACGAGAAAACGGTGCGTGATAAGGAGAAGCTGGTCAGCACGTACAGCATGGTTGCGGCCCCACCAGGTGCCAAGAAGCAGCAGAAGGGAAAAGATGCTGAAGCGACGCCCACAGTGGTCGCCACTACTAGTAAAGCGGCCACCACTCCTACTACCTCAATGGCACCCACATCTAGAGTTACTGTGACGAATGAAGAGCAGAAGTGATCAGTTTGAGATTTAGCGATATGCGCTTCGACGCTCAAATAAGGATAAATTTTTGTTTGATTGACTGACACCGTCGTAGGTAGTTTTGGTTTAACTAGCAGTGGTATGTTGAAGTATACATGTCGATCATCATGACACCGCTGTGTGGATGTGCAGTTTTTGATGCATTGGTTTCGTTCGTGCATGCATACTCAGGTCAAAACATAAGATCGCTTATTTATTATATCCCTTTACTACGAGGCCTCTAATTTGTAATTCTTCATATCGGTTGCAGTGTAGACAGGAATATATAATTTATTATAAGGGGAGGAATAAGCCAGCAGTGTACTGAAGCGGATGGAAGGCTAGCGACCAAAGTCTGTCGCAAGCAGGAATTCTTCACTTTTTGGCGATCGCACATGCAACCTTTGTTAGCCCTAACTTGGTGTTTTCTCGTCATATATGCGTCACATTGTGTCTGTCATGTTCCTATTTATTGCAGATAAGTTGCTTGTATTTTGGGCGTTTTTGCGTCATTCAGTATCATTTGCGACGCATATTTGTGGTTGTCGTGTATACAACGCGCATTTACGACGACTTATTTTAGGACGTTGTATTTCGGACGAGTTTGCGTCCGTATTTTGTGTCTGTTCTTTTGCTTGTCGCCGTATACATGAGACGGCACGCTGGCGTACGTAGGAGAAGTTTTATTGGCACATGCGACGAGAAAACACCAAGTTAGGGCTAACAAAGGTTGCATGTGCGACCACAAAAGAGTGAAGAATTCCTGCTTGCGACGGACTTTGGTCGCTGGCCTTCCATCCGCCTCAGTAGTACACTGCTGGCTTATTCCTCCCCCTTATAATAAATTATACATTCCTGGTGTAGATATGACTGTACATAATGTGCTGTTGTTGTGTACGTACGTACGTATACGTGCTGAACTTACTTGTACTTGGTGGTACACACTTTTATGCCGACTTAGCCTTACGGCCGCATTTTACGTTTTTGTAGTAAAACGAAACTCACTTTCTATGTACCGACGAAGAGCAACGTTGAGCTTTTTTCTGGTCGATTACGGCGGAATATAAAATCCGCCTTTTTGGAACCTAATCCGAGCTACACGGCGCGTTTTCGACTCCGCAATAAAATTTCCGGCCTTACCATCTCTCACTCTCAGAGGAATAATCAGGAAGCCTGATAAGCTGTGGTGGGAGATGTAAGAGAATTTTACTGGCGGTGCCGTTCTGCTTTACTTCATCCATGATTCACTCAGAAAGATTCCTCTCTCATCTCAAGCTTGTCAGGCGAATGAATACCCGCTAAGCTTTTGCGGCCACCATGCTACCTGACTGTGCTAAGGTTGTGTCGATACTAGTATTGTGGATGAGTCATGTACCTACCGTAACTCAAGGTATCATTGACCCTCCGGTAGTATGCCATGGACCAGTACCCTTGGTATCCAAGGCAACTTATTACTTTCACGACAATACCACATATGCCTTACGGTTTTCCACCCGAGTCGCTTTGCATTTCGATCTGTATCAGCAGTCCTGCTTCCAAGTAGATTTGGTCTCACACAATAAGGAAGATAATGACGGTAATGGTACAGCAGCAGCAGCAGTCACATCCTCAGCTGCTAAAGCAAAGCCAACTTCCCTGTTCTATGCGATAAAATACGTCAACTATCAGCAAACCTACGACGTGAGAAGCTCATATCAGTTCGGAGTTGGGGAGCTGCAATCTTATTGTAAATGTGACTGCCCAGAGGGCGACAGCTTTTGCGACCACTCATTTGGTGGCCGCACTTGCTTCAGAGCGGATATTTGCGTATCAACATATCACAACTTTCAGGTACTATTTATTTTTTTGCTCTAGGTACACTACGTTGTAGAGTGCTTCTTTGGAAATGTACCTTGGACACCTTTTTTATGGTCCAGCAGCCGTTTTCCAAACATATTGCGCCTTCCGCATTACGTTGCTAACCAGTTCAAAATTTAACCCCTCCTGTATGCTGAGATATGGCTGTTGGTAGGCCCAATTTGCCCCTCACGTGCCCGCCACTTTTTTCAAAAGTTCTTAACATCATTCTACTCCATTTTTTTCGCTGATTTCGGTTTGGGGCATGCCCCTTCGATATTTTGATAAATACACCACCAAAATTGACGAAAATGATCAAATTAGCCAAAATTACCCCTTTTGGGCTATATCATGGTGTATTCATCAAAATATCGGAGGGGCATGCCCCAAACCGAAATCAGCGAAAAAAAATGGAGTAGAATGATGGTAAGAACTTTTGAAAAAAGTGGCGGGCACGTGAGGGGCAATTTGGGCCTACCAGCAGCTATATCTCAGCATACAGGAGGGGTTAATTTTTAAACTGGTCAGCAACGTAATGCGGAAGTCTCAATATGTTTGGAAAACGGCTGCTGGACCATAAAAAAGGTTTCCAAGGTACATTTCCAAAGAAGCACTCTACAACGTAGTGTACCTAGCAAAAAAATAAATAGTAGGCATTATGAGCACTGTCTGTGTGTCGTACAGGGTGTCCCACGTAGACCTATCGAACGGTCCAGCCTTATAACTTCCGTATTACAGGAGATATCATGCTGAAATTTTGTCCCCAGAAACTCAAGAAAATACCATTTGTTGTGGCAAAATTTGAGCCAGATAGGTCAAGTAGGAATGAAAATACGAGCTTGCAAAGTTTCGACCACGTTTTTCAACATTTTGAAATCAGTGGTGCCAATATTGACCTTGACAGCTCCTTGAAGGCAGTTATGAGCTGCATATCGCCTAAATTTTTGAATCCTTTGTGTTCTGGACTGTGATGACGTTCAGCCAGTTTTGTTTGGCAATGTTGCCATGTTGGATGAGCTGCTTGAACATGCTGAGCAGAAGATTACAATCTTAAAACCATGCTCAGTGCGAAAAATGCGAAAAACAGGGTCCAACATTTCCAAGCCTGTAATTTCATCCCTAGTTGAGGTATCTGGCTCAAATTTTGCCACAACAAATGGTATTTTCTTGGGTTTCTGGGGACAAAATTTCAGCGTGATATCTCCTGTAATACGGAAGTTATAAGGGTGGACCGTTCGATAGGTCTACGTGGGACACCCTGTAGTAATGACAATCCAGAACGTACAGTACGTAACGTATGTACGAATGCGAATGTATACAATACATACGATTATGTATGATGGGATGCACTGACATATTTGCATCATTATTGCCATTTTTAGCGAAGCAACGGTTGCTTCAAAGCTGGACCTGCGACGTTGTGCTGCGACATAACAGTGCGTCCTTACCAGAATCGCATATTCCGAGCAGTAAATTTGGTGGATCCCCGCCCACACATGACAATTCAGATAGACATTTACGCCAAAGTCCCCAACGATTCCGGCTACATCGGATCGTGGTCGCTGTTTCGTCGCTACAGGCGAAACATTCTGCCTTTTCGCACCAACAGCCTTCGACTGAACGGCTTTGAAAATGTAGCAGATGTGCAAATTCGCGCTAGTGCAGATGCGCCGCAGAAGTACCTAAAAAATGGCGACAAGTACTATTTTTTCGAAGACGAAGCGACTGCACTTGGTGGCAGGTTGCTAAAAGTATACGACGACGTTCGCATAAATTCGTTGTACGACCGCAATCCGAACAAATTTGGATGGTTGCGTTATGAAGACGGACGGTGGTCAATAGCTGCTGGAGGGACCGATGAAGAAAGGAGCAGTTTAGCCAATCTTCATCAGCCTAAGGTGCTCAACTGCAAACTGCATCAATATCTGGACGGGTACGATGTTAGAACAGCTCAGGTGACTGTCATCAGAAACAGTTCGGGAAAAATAAATGCACCACCTTTCCTGGGTGCAGATGTGAGAGAAAAACAGAGTTTTGTAGACGACATTCGATATATTGAAGAGATGTCAAGGCATAGAGCTGGAAGGAAAAGAAATGCAGGCAGTTTTGTGGTCAAATTCAAACAGATGGCAGCTCCGAGCTTGCACCTTGACTTGCACCTGCATCAAAAAATGACCATTTTTACTCACACTTACGCGAGCTATCTGGAGAATTTTCTAGCCGTCATTTGCTTGGACAAGCATGGCAATCGCTACCTCAACATAACTCTCATCAAATCCTATGGAGAGTTCAGCATGGAAGTGTACAGAGATCGACATCATCAGGACATGGATTTGGTGCTCTCGTTAACAACAAAGCTGCCTTTCGCAACCAATTACACCGAAATTTTGTCCCTGCCAAGCTTCGTCACCAGCTCGCGATTGATCTGCGTGTATGCGACTCGACAACCAAACAATCGCTTGTGCAAATGGGCCAGCTTTCAAAGCGAACCGATTACTTGGTTCCAGTTGAAGAATGTCTTCATCCAGAGCCAAGGAACGTGTCCCGGGTGCAACCGAGGAGTAAATCATCAGGGCGGCGGTTTTCTCAGCTTCTTAAACCCTCGCCATTGGCTGGACGGAGTCAACTCAGTGCCGGAAGCCGCGGCGCTACTCGTCCAAGCTACTGCCTATCTTCTCCTGCTCATTTTATGCATCGCTCTTTGGAGACGCTGTCTCTGGCCTCTTCTAAAGTGGAGCTGTTTGGAAAGACATCGAGCCAGCTACAGATTAGCTGATAGCAAAGTGGCAGCTGTTTGAAGAATACCTTTATTTCTGATTTACAATGCTCGTAATGTACGCAGTAAACAATTCACATGGTAATTCGATCGTACATGTATGCATACATATCTGAACGTTCCTGACATCTGTATACCGCAACAACCACACAGTAGATAAATTAGAGATGAGTGAGCATCAATCAAGCTCTCGATACTGTTGTACAGCAACTTTAAGAAAAAAGTTTATTCACTGAACATGTAGCAGAGAAAAATGCTCCAGTTGATTATCATAAAACCACAGGCGGCGCCACGAAATAACCAAGAAACGAAAAAAAACATGTTTGTGTCAATCAGTAGGTGTAGTGTTAGTAGTAGTCAGTAAAGTACTGTGGGTGGAAGAGACGCTGGCTCTATTTGGAAGGCTGTTTCTGGTAGGAAGGGCTTATAGCTGGTTGACTCGCTGCTGCTCCGCTGTAGGAAGGACCTCGAACGGTCGGGTAGAATTCCGAGTCGGCGGTTGAGGGATCGACGGACTTCGGATGGGCGTGCGAGGAGCCCGCGAACGGATCTTCGTCTTCCTCCGGTTGCATCGTTTGCATGGCCTGTGTGTGCGCGCTCTGAAGCTGCGTAGGGTCCGTTCCATCCGGCAACTCTTCCGTTTGCAACGTCGTGCTCGTTTTTCCGAGATCCGTTTTCGTCGGTTCCAAGTTCTGGCCGGCGGTCGTCTGCGATTCCTTGGGCGGATGACGAGGACGGTGCTTCTTCGGAGCCGCACCCTTCTTCCTACCCTTATTCTCCTGTTTCTTGCACATCTCGCACAGTAGTCAACAATTCGTAGAGCGGCAACACTACGACGCAGCAATCGACCGCACGCCACCGGGGAAAAAAGCAAAAATGGCCAGCATTTCCAACGCTACGCTACAATGCTAGCTCACAGACTTCTAGAGGTTACACGGACATAGCACTCTATTTTGATACTGGGCATCACGTGGGAGTCTATGCACATACATAACGTGTGGAACATAGGACAGCTTTTCCATTCCTGAACACAACAGCACAAAATTGGCTTTGAATGAGCTTTGCTATGTACGTTGTCATATAGAAAAATATCGCCTTCAATTCTATCCAGCTTTTACATAAAGTCTAAGCTGTATACCTGAAGGGATGCCTATTATCTCACATCCTACATAGCGCACTCACTGCTACCATGCAGTGCACTCACTGTGTATGCGAATGAAGGATAACAGCATGTAACAAGACCAATTTCACACATCACAAATCACCTAGTATCCAAGCAATTATATTGATAAGAAGAATATAGTGCAAATCACAACTTGGATGATCCACTGGACAGCTTTTTGACCTTCATCATTTCGCGTTTGATCGATCCTGAGCTAAGAAACATATAAGAAACATTTGTCAAGATCAATTATCAGTGAAGAGTATGATGCAGAAATCGTTTTCCTTTCTTCTCCAAAAAACCGCATCTTTTTCTGTGGAGCATGTGTCGAGATATCTCACTCAGAAGATTCCCAGCTTGAACTCCCACGTGTTGAAAGATAGCCGTTCCATTCGGAATCTCGCCCTCGTTGCCCACACAAAAAAAATAAATTCGTGGAGTCCTATGTCCGCCTAAGCTCTCTAGAAGTCCGTGGCTAGCTGCACACTCATGCAAATTTTTTACCTGCCCGTGCGCATATTTACAAAGCCACGAGACGACGAAGACGGCGACGATTTTGAAATCTTTGATTTATGGGTAATAAATATTCTACGACACTGACGCCATCGACGCCACCGACGCCACCAATAGTGGCGTGACGCCATCAAATAGCAGAACTAAACTTCGCAGTGCGGCAACCAAGGAGGTAAAGTATAGGAGACATCACTCAACCGAGTCCAAGTTTCTGGGTTTTGGGTTTTGAGATTGGGTTTTGGGTTTTGAGATTGGGTTTTGGGTTTTCGGCTACAACGAAGCTACTCCAACATTGGGTTTTGGGTTCTGAGCCTGGGTTTTGGGTTTTGAGATTGGGTTTTGAGTTTTCGGCTACAATGAAGCTACTCCAACATTGGGTTTTGGGTTTTGAGCCTGGGTTTTGGGTTTTGAGATTGGGTTTGGGGATTTGAGATTGGGCTTTGGGTTTTGAGTTTTGAGGTTGGGTTTTGGGTTTTGAGAATGGGTTTTGAGTTTTGAGATTGGGTTTTGAGACTTTCAGAAAGTTATTGAGTCTTGTGTCTTCCTCTGTTATGTTCTGCTGACACCTCATTGTGTACCCTTAGGTATGTTATGTGGTATTTTTATTTACAAATTGTAAACAAAAAATGCAATCTTTGCTCACAGTTGTCTCTTCTGTTCGACTCCTGTGTACATAGGCTAGGCTCAGGCTCAGGCTCAGGCTTAGGCTTAGGCCTAAGCCTAGCCAATGTATACAGTCTACTCAAAGTCTAAACCAAATCCTGAGCCTAAGCCTAAGCCTCAGCCTAAGGCTGTCTCAGCCTAGCCTATGTGCATAGAAGTGAAACCCAATCTCAAAACCCAAAACCCAATGTTGGAGTAGCTTCGTTGTAGCCGAAAACCCAAAACCCAATCTCAAAACCCAAAACCCAGGCTCAGAACCCAAAACCCAATGTTGCAGTAGCTTCGTTGTAGCCGAAAACCCAAAACCCAATCTCAAAACCAGTCGAGACACCAGTCGAGTGTCATGGCCCGTTCACAACGAACGCTGTCAACGCAGATATCGACGTTCAACGCAGATATCGACGTTCGACGCAGATATCGACGTTCGACGCAGATATCGACGTTCGACGCAGATATCGACGTTCGACGCAGATATCGACGTTCAACGTAGATTATGGAAATCTACGTAAATCTGTATTTTTCTCCAATAATAACGCCGGCATAGATGATGATGTTGTTTGGTACGTACGTACGTATTTCCATCAAGTTTTCGTCGATGTTTGCTACTTTTTTCTGCGATCGCTAATGCGTCGAACGTCGATATCTGCGTCGAACATCGATATCTGCGTTGAACGTCGATATCTGCGTCGAACGTCGATATCTGCGTTGAACGTCGATATCTGCGTTGACGTCGATATCAGCGTTCGTTGTGAACGGGACATCACCTCCTGTACTTATGGTCTACCCTCACTAGCGCGAATCCACGTGCGTGCCTCTCAGGAGCGCGAAACCCAAAATAGCGCCATGAGGTGGGCGCGTCATCTCACTAGCGCGATTTGCATGTGCGCGCCTGGAAGTTTGCGCAACTCTCATTTGCGCGACACCTCGAAAAAGCGATTTTATGTTTTCGCGACCCCCCAAAAGCGCGATTGTATGCTTTAGCGACATGCCAAAAGCGCAATTCGCTACAAGGCATTTTGTTTTACAAAATGTAATCAAAGAATGCAATTTGTGTTTTTCAAAATAGGCTTAGGACGGGTTCAGGCTTTAGGCTTAGGCTGAGGCTTAGGTATTGGATGCAGAGGCTCAGCCTAAGCAAGCCTAAGCCTAAGCAAGCCTAAGCCTAAGCAAGCCTAAGCCTAAGCCTCAGCCTAAGCCTAAGCCTAAGCCTGCGACTGTTCAAGTTGTATCCAGCGTAACGCTGGGTGTGTACCATATGGGGGCAGGGACACAGTAGGGTCACAGGAACACACTAACTTCTAGACGGTAGGAAATCACCCTTTGTGCTAATGAGATATGCGCAACCAAAAATATATAATTCTGCTTAGGGGAAGAATGGACGACTTAGTGTAAATGCACAGAGCATCCCTGGCAGATATTGGCCCCAATTTATTGGGTATTTGAAATATCCAATTAATTGGATATCCAATTAATTGGGTTTTACGAAACCATTACATTGGGTTTTACGAAACCATTATAATGGATATTACAAATCCAAAAAATTGGATAAATCCAATTAATTGGATTCGTAAAAATCGATAATTTTACGAAACCATTACATTGGGTTTTACGAAACCATTATAATGGATATTACGAATCCAAAAAATTGGATAAATCCAATTAATTGGATTCGTAAAAATCGATAATTTTACGAAACCATTGTAATGGGTTTTACGAATCCAATTAATTGGATTTATCCAATCTTTTGGATTTGTAAAACCCATTATAATGGTTTCGTAAAACCCAATGTAATAGTTTCGTAAAACCCAATTAATTGGATATCCAAATAATTGGATATTTCAAATACCCAATAAATTGGGGCCAATATCTGCCAGGGATGCTCTGTGCGTTTACACTAAGTCGTCCATTCTTCCCCTAAGCAGAATTATATATTTTTGGCGCAACTGGGACTTCGCGCTAGTGCATATTTGCGGACATTTTTCGGCGCGCAAAGTACGTGTCGCGCTAATGAGAGAGCGCTCTTCTGGAAAACGCGAACATTTGGTGACGCGCTACTGACACTTCGCGCTTTTGATTTCGCGCTTCTGGGTGATGCGCAACTGCGATTCGCGCTAATGAGAACACCCCGTACTTATAGCTCCTTGGCATAATGAATATATTGCGCGGTTTAGATCTGCCATAGATGGCGTCAGTGGCGTCGATGGCGTCAGTGGCGTCGAATATTTATTACCGATTTATATCGTTATCGTTATAGCAAAAATATATAATTGGGGTTAGGAAAAGAATGGAGCACACAGTGTAAACGAAACAGGGCATCCCTGACTCATATTCGGTCCTTTTTATTGGTTTTCTGAAAAAACCTTTGTAAAGGATATCATTCTTCCCCTAACCCCAATTATATATTTTTGGTTATAGTTATTTGTCGTTATCCGATAAGAAATAAAGTCAACGTAGGTTACGTTCCTGAAGTTTCTGGGTAGTGGGTAGTGGGTAGTGGTAGTGGGCATAGAGCCTGTAATACCTTCGGTCAGGAGAACCTGCGCTCAATACTAGCGATACCACAGTGGGCTTATATTTTTGTCTAGAAATTGTAGTAAAACTATATTACCACAAGGTGTCAAAAAGACGATGGTAAAAACTAAAAACCGCTCAAAACGTTCGAACACGTACCCCTAGAGCGCGCGCTCCGCTTTGCTACGCGCGCCTGTCGCGTTCCTTTTTCCACACGGTGGGCGCAGAATGAACGCGGCGGGCGCGCAGCAAAGCGTGCGCTCTAGGAATACATGGTTCAAAATTTGAATCTCGAATCGAAAATTCGAAAAGAAAACATCACCAGAAGAATCGGATGAAAATTGGATGAGTTCTTGAATGGGCAAGGAAGGACGCACATGGAAATATGTACAAAAATTCAGACAGTAAGATTTTCGGACAGAATTTTTTGTCCGACTTGTCTGAAATGTCTGAAAATTTCCCCTATCCGAAAATTTCCCCATTTACAGTACACTTGGGGATATACAATGGGGATATACACCCAAAAATATGGTACATATGGGGCTGCGGGCTATGCATTGGGCATTTCTTATGTTTTGCCAATATGGGGCTGTGCATTGTGGGCTATGCACCAGTAAATATGACCATTGAATACAGTGCATTTTGTACAATACTATCACCAATGTGTCCTCATGCCAAGATTCTAGTGGGCAATAGTGTTGTTTAGGTTGTCCTTCTGAAGGAGCAGCTGTCTCATACCACACCACCACTGCACTCATTGAGATGCCCCAGTATAAAGTAAATAGTAAGCATGTCACTCTTTTACTTACTATAGCTACAAGTGCTAGTGTAATGCCATGTTCAGATTAGGGACATAGACCCGAAAAGAGTTGTCTGTCTCCAGTTACTGTATTTTTGGGAGTATATCCCTAAGTATATCCCAATGTATAACCTCCATTGGCAATACATAACTTTTTCCTATGTACTGTATATCCCCTGGTGTATAACCCCCATGTACTGTAGGGTACCTAACCTACCTATGTAAGCTTCTCATAAGTTTGCTATATCCCCCAGCAACCCCATCAGACCTCTCGATTTTTGTATTGCCCCTGGGGCTATACACCCAAAAACACAGTAAATATTATAGTACTTTGCTGATCTTAACATGGCATAATCTCACTGAACTTGAGTAGAGCACTAGTGCTGACTCAGAGTATGGAACTTGCACCAGCTGCAGAAAACTTTTGGTCCAGGGTAAAGAAGAAGGATCTCCAGTAAGGGATCATTTACATATTACGTCACCGGGCTGATGGCTGCTGGCAGGGGGTACCCCCCCCCCTCCCCCCACACCATCACCACTACATCACTTTTCAGCCTCAGCTGCCGACCCCCCCCCCCCCCCTACCATCATCACCGTCACTGGTGCAAAAAATTGGAAGCGAACCCCCCCCCCCCCCCCACCATCATCACCGTCACTGAAGAATGAAATTTTTTGCAATTCTACAAACCGATTTACTTGCACTGGAAAAATTTTTGCTGCAAAGAGACCACTTACTTTTGCATGAAAAGACACACAACAACAACACGTACACTGATTTGTGTGCATCATTGATCATCATCATCCATATGCAGACAATTTTCACGCCCCCCCCCCCCCCCCCCTGTGGACCATCACCGTTACTGGCCTTGCCCATGGCCGGCACCCCCCCCCCCTCCCCCCCCCCCCCACCATCACCATGACATCACTTTTCGGCGGTCAGAGGGGGGGACCCCCCCCCTCCCCCTAGCGGTGACGTAATATGTAAATGATCCCTAATGGACTTTCCCAACTTGTGAGATGCTGGGCTGGGTTTGGACACTCACTCATGTCTCTCTTTTCATGCTCAGGCAGGTGGATTAATTTTTGGTGAAGCTGAGCTGGCGGTTTGGTGTGAAGCCAAGCCCTCTGGCTCATGGCTGTCATGTCTCAGTGGTCACAAGTTTGGAGAATTTCTCATCTCCATAAGCTGTTCAACTGTATGGCAAAGAACAAAGCCATCCTTCTCGCATCACTTGAAGAAGACAGGCAGCACAGGAAAGGTTTCATTCTAAGCTTGTGAAGCTGAAAAATCAGAGAAACTAGTCGTCTGTTCTTTTAATACCTGGCGTTTGTACTTCTGCTGTGTTCACTATTGAGAGCCGTGTTTTTGTATGTAAATTGGCATGTAATGTATGTTAGTGCAGGTGTAAGTGCTGTCAAATCGCTGAGTTTTATGTTATAGTCTGGCCAGTAGGAGTTTGGCATGGCATTTAGGGCGCGTTGTGTAATTTAGCACAGGGTCCCACCACTGATTTTCTCAGGTGCTCACAGATCAACAGTTTTTACTCACTCTACCACTGAAAAATTGACCAAAAGTGAGTAAAATCCACATGGCAGACTCAATAAGCCAAAATCAAAATACACAATTTCTTTTGGTCAACTAAGTTTACCACTTCCAAAATATTGTTGCAACAAAATTTTTTGGTAGCACAAGTGGTCAAGAGTCATTTGGGCACTGGCAAACCATAGAAATTTGTGGATTTGAAAGTGGTAAACTTAGTGAACCAAAATAAATTACAAATTTTGATTTTGGTTTATTGATTCTGCCATATAGATGTTACTCAGTTTTTGGCCAATTTTGCAGTGGAAAAGTGAGTTTATGACTTAGAAACCTACAGAGGAGTTTGTTCCAAGTTATAGCGATCGCAAAATGAGATTCTGTAAACAACGCAAGGCGCCTTAAATGCCATGCCAAACTCCTACTGGCCAGACTATAATACGTGCAAAACACTTGTAAACTGCTGTTCTAACCCATGAATTCGCTTCCTGAGGGCGAAACTTGAAAATGACGGTAAGCCCACTGTCGATCGCTAGTATTGAGCGCAGGTCCTCCTGACCGAAGGTATTACAGGCTCTATGCATGCGCCCTGCGCCCCGGCGCCCCAGCCATAAGATACTATAATAAGGAGGACGGCTGTCTCACAGTACAGGGTGACCAACGTGGTCTAACAGGGCAACATTATTACACTAGTTCTCAGCGATTTCTGCAACCATTTTACAGCCGTTTGCGCCGTTTTTGATTTTGTCTGCACCACTGAAATTGGCAGTTGATGTGAAATTAGGTTTTTTAGCCAGGATTTTGCCGAACAAGTGAGAATGTTCTCAGTTTTGCATCATTCTGCCTTTTCTTGTCGTTTCTTATGCTCGTGGTGATGCAGTGATGAAAAAAATCGAAAATGGTGCAAACAGGCATAAAACAGTCATAATGAACCTATTCAAAGATATTGTGCTTTCCACTGTTGTGTACATAGGCTAGGCTCAGGCTCAGGCTTAGGCCTAAGCCTAGCCTATGTATTCAGTCTACCTGATGCATAAGCCTAAGCCTGAGCCTAAGCCTAAGCCTAGCCCCATGTACACAGGAGTGAACACAAGACACGTGTGCCAAAATACAAATACCACATAACATACTCCAGTATAACAACAAGGTGTCAACAGAACACTTGCATGCATCTACGCTTGCGCAAATTTAACAATTACCTGACCTGGCATCATTGTTGACAACAATCCATTCAGTTGTTGTTGGTTTGTTGTCTATTTATGGGTGCTGTCAGTTTGTTGTTGGTTTGTTGTCAGTTTGTTGACAAATGGACAACAAAACCAACAACACCAAAACGGAAAAGAAACTGACAACAAATAAACAACAATTGAACGATTTGTTGCCAACAATGACGCCAGGTCGCGGTATGTGTTAAATATTGCCCTGTCAGACCACGTTGGGCACTCTCTATTGTGAGCTGGTCATCCTCCTGATTGTAGTGTCTATTGCTGGGGCGCCGGGGCGCAGGGCGCATGGGGCGAGTGTCTATGGCTGGGGCGCTGGGGCGCAGGGCGCATGGGGCGCTGAGTATTTATTACCCAAAACCGTATCTGAAAACCATAGACTCCTAGAAAAGAAGTTTTCTTGGAAAAAGAAAACGAAAAAAGAACTGTTCTAGGAGTCTATGCTGAAAACCCTCGAATCTCGGAAGAACGAAGAACGCATGGGCCGGAAGGGTTGAACGCTAACTGGGAATGGTTTACTCCGACGCAAGCGTTTCCGCCAAAAGCGTCTTTCTTGATCAGCTGTTTTCTGCTCAAATTTGCATAGTTTTTGACCGGACAAAAAGCGAAATATATCTTCTCGACGAGCTCTTTTCATTTCTCTGCAGGAAAAGTCAAGATTTTAGCGTTTTTGGCCAGAATTATTCACTTTTCACTTTTTCGAAATTACGTTTGCGTCTCTGGTGCTCTGGGAAAAAACTGCAGCACTCCCTCCACCAATTCAAAAGAAAGAGCTTCAAAAGTACTTCATCTATGCCAAATTTCAGAAAAATTCGTGAGGTGGAACAAGGGCTGCAATTTCTTCGAAAATGAACGTCTCTGACCCGCTGCCACAAATCAACTGGCCATGATGTCATTTATGCAAATTTTTGAAATTCAAACAATGCTTTTGATATCTGCTTGAAATGGGAAATCCGATGGTTATTTCAGATTGGAGCTGCCACTCTTCTCTGGGCTACAGTAGCTCTCTGAAAAAGGTCGCTCGTTTTGTGAGAAATGAAAAATTTCCGTTTTGCTAAAATACGACGACTAAAGCGCCAGTTGATTACAATGCCGCATATACCATGTGAAAGGGGAAGCTTTGAGCTTTCCATTGGTATGCTGCTTAACCCCTTCTGCTTAACCCTTCGTGAGTTCGAGCCACATGAAGAAGCTGGGTTCATGCACGTTTCCTATATATTTCTATGCAAATGGCCCCCACAGATTGTGTGATGCATTCCACATACACTCGCAGCCATCCTCTATCTTTTTGCAATCGCTTCATGTCCGCTTCCCTCTACGTTTTTTCCTCTTCGCTTTTCATAATACCCGTGTTTTGAATTCGCGCCCTTTCAAAATACGTACTAAGAAGGGTTACGGTAATTACCTGCGCATCAATTCGCCGTCTAATATATACTTCTGTCTAAATGACGCGCCTCCTGAAAGTTTATGTCGTGTCAGCGCAAAATAGGTTAGAAATGTAGCAAGATATGCAAACAGGGCAATGTTTATCTTTATTTCCGTAATCCCCATCGTCATCGAGTAGTAACTAAACTAGTGACCGTTACTTGCACGTTTGAAAATTTTGGTAAAGTAAAAGTACGTACTGGCGGGAATAGAAGAAGCCGGTAAAGTAAAAGTAATTACTTTACCGAAGCTGCTCAATGTCCAGTAAAAGGTAAACTGCTGCTGGTAAAAAGTAAAGTAAAAAGTAAAAACATACATATTTTAGGGGGTTTCTGAGGGGTTTTACCAGTCAGTGCTACTGTAGTTGGTATGGTAAATGTATCCAATTGCTTCAATAGTAGTATATTAAGAGTTGAACTCTAACTCTAACTCAAATCAATTAAAGTTGGGAAAATTTCCCAACTTTTAATCCAACTTTAACTCAAATAATTAGAGTTGCGAGGTGCC
Organism: Epsilonema sp. ZAB3_2; assembly: GCA_030247985.1. Classification (NCBI taxonomy): domain Eukaryota; kingdom Metazoa; phylum Nematoda; class Chromadorea; order Desmodorida; family Epsilonematidae; genus Epsilonema; species Epsilonema sp. ZAB3_2. Next base: position 43,730 of record JASAMW010007488.1, read on the forward strand.
CAACTTTAACTCTAAACTTTAATTCCAGCATTCATCAACTCTAATAGAAATTCAGGCAAAATCAGAGTTTATATTAGCCAATCATGGCAATTTTTTAGCATTTGGTTAGCATGTTCTCCCTTTTTTTAGCTCTATTTGCATCACATAGAGGAATTTTGGCGATTTACCACGAATTCTCACACGTATACTATTGTATGTACATATCTACTGCTTATTTCAGTCATTTTTTACTTCAAAATTACTCCATTCTTCAACTCTAATTCATATTTTAGATTAAGAGTTGAACACTGCCAAAATCAACTCTAACTCAAATAATTAGAGTTGAGGGCCTCTCAACTTTAACTCTAAACTTTAATTCCAGAAAATTGTCAACTTTTAATATACTATTCAATAGTATGTACGCTCATGCTGTACATTGTATGTATGCACGTATGTGCTAAATTTATATACTGTATGTATGCGCGAATGCATTTTTCAGAAGAAAATTTGTTCGATTATACCAAAAACATGCACGAAAACGTTTCGCAGCCAGTGATGTGAAGCTAAATTATTGACAAAATTTACTTTTTTACTTTTGCTAATTTTTTTCGGTACTGGTAAAAAGTTTCAAATTGCCGGTAAAGTAAAAGTACGATTTTCGAACGGTGTCCGGTAACAGTAAAAGTAAAGTAATTACCGGCAGCAATAATGGGTGCCAGTAACCGGTAAAAGTAAAAGTACTTTACATACTTGTTGCGGTCACTAAACTAAACTACACTTACGAATAAAATGAACTTTTTCTGGCTTTTACTAATCAGTTCTTTTTTACCATCTGTTCATCTGATTTGCTACAAAAATCAACAGAAGAGCTAGTCAAACATAACTTCAATCAATATGACTGAACACTGTGATGAAAAACCTTCATCAATGATAGTACAGCAAAAAGTACTGCAAGTCACATTTAGATATCAGGTGGTAAGCCAAAACACTGCGTTCACATTGCCTGCCACCGCTTATCTTTCGCGGGCTGCATCTTGATCTTAGCACAGTCAAAATGGATCCAACCTGAGCGGCATTGGTCGCATTGTATCATCCTATCTGGCATCACTTCTTCACATTCCTTGCACGTCCACATCTCCAGCAACTCGGACAGGAACTGTTCCACCATTTCGAAAGCCTTGATGCTGAACAGCTTCTTCAGTTCCTGCTTGTCAATACGACCGAATAGAGTGCACTTCGTCGATGCCAGCAGCTCCTCTCTGATATTCGATCCATCTTCATCCGCATCGATCTTCAACGTTTCCATTGGCAACTTGCAAAAATCTTTGCAAAGCTGTCGTGCTGGTCCCGCTGGCTCCGATCCGTTCTCACCCAGTGACACATCCTCCACCTCCACGTCCTCATCCACCTCTGACTCCGGTGCTCCTGTAACAGAAACAACAACATCCTGCACAGCAGTATCTGAACTTGTTCGCGAAGCTCTTCCCGCATTCCTCCACCACGCAAACGACACGTCCTGTCCGACTCTCATCTGCTGGTCTCCCTCGCTTCCGCTTCACCCTTGGATGATGCCTTGCGAAATGTTGCAACAAAGAAGACGAGAACGAATACCACTTCGAGCACTCTGGGCATTGCTTGCGGGTTGACTCCATCCTGAAACAGCTATACCAACAAACAAAAGGAAAATCATCAAGCTCCTTTGTCCTTTTCTTCTTCAACTTCGTTTGTCTTCGTCGCGTCGGCTCCTCGGAACTCGGCTCTCCATTGTAACTACAGCTTAGCTTTTTTCGTCGTATTTTAGTGTTTTTCTGTTCTTTGGACTTGCATGTACTTCTAGACTGCTTTTTTTCAGGTGTACATTACATAAACATTCAGGAGGCGCGTCATTTAGACAGAAGTTAATATATGCCATCACTAAATTACCAGTTTTTACTAATTACTTGCAGTACATTATAATTTTTTTTTTGGAAATAGACACAGCTAAGTCCAATATATGTTTTCATTGCAAAATTTTTGAATTATATGCTCCTCCCGGCTAAAAGCTTCCTCCCCAGAACGCAAGGCAGAGCAGCAGGACGACAGCAAAATGGACCTCGAAGCATCGCTGTATAGTGTGAAAGGAATTGCAATTTTGGACAACGACGGAAACAGAATACTCGCAAAGGTATGATGTCTGTACATTACGTTGCTTGCTGCCCCAGTTGTTGACATAAATTTTGAATGCACAGTTTAGCCTAACAAGCAATGCAACGATTTGTTGATGGTGACCAGCGATTTTTTGTTTGCAGTACTATGATTCAACGTTCGCCACGGTCAAGGAACAGAAGGCCTTTGAGAAGAATTTGTTCAGCAAAACTCATAAGGCCAATGGTAACTTCGAGTGCATGTGTCTGTACCTCCTACATATATATCTTCACGATTGAATAGCCTATATTGCGCTTCTTTTTTAGCTGAGATAATTTTGCTGGACGGATTGATCTGTGTGTATCGAAGTAACGTAGATCTGTTTTTCTACGTGATGGGAAGCAGCCAGGAGAATGAGGTGAGCTGCTGCAGGTCTTTTCCCGTATTGTTGGAGAACAGGCGAATGTAAAAGTCGGAGGCGTGCGCTAGGCGTAACACGCGCAAAGGCATGGACAGTCATGAATGAGCCTGTGCGCATTTCATTCCGATGTTCGAACATTGATACCACCTTTTTTGAATTTTTACGGGGGGGATCTCGCGAGTGGCTATAGCTAGCTTATGACCAGCTTAGATAGGTATGTACGGTCAAAGAACAAAATTTATGCTTTGCCAATGGGGGTTATACATTGGGGGATATTCACCCAAATACGGTTTATTTGTGCAAGTACTATTGTTTAGCTGATTTTGATGAGCGTTCTCAACTGTCTTTATGATACTGTGGCTTTGATTTTGCGGAAGAATGTGGAAAAGAAGGCGCTGCTCGATACTATGGACATTATTATGCTAGCGATGGACGAAATCTGTGATGGAGGGTACTACACTAACAGTATTTATTCCGAACAGTAGGTACATATGTAGTGTGCTTCTACTCTTGTGTGGTGCTGGGGGTGTGTTGTGCTTGCAGTGTTGTGTTAGAGACGGAGCCTGCAGCAGTGGTGAGTCGCGTTGCTCTTCGCTCGGAGGAGGGGGGATTCTCCAGTGGACAGTCCTCAGTCACTGACTACGGCATGCAGGTACGTACTGTTTCCGCTTGGAAAGTGTTTCCGCTTGGAAAGTCATTTTTGGGGTGCTCAATTCTAAAGAGTACCGTATTTTTGGGTGTATATCCCCCCATTTTTTAGCCCCCCCCCCCCCCCCAGTGTATAACCCCCCATTGGCAAAACATAAATTTTGTCCTATGTATATCCCCCCCTGGTGTATAACCCCCCATGTACTGGAAGGTACCTAACCTACCTATGTAAGCTGGGCATAAGCTAGCTATAGCTACTCATGTCTTATACTAGAATAACCCTGTTTTGACCGCGATTATGCCCTAAAACACGTACTTTTGACCTCAAAAACATGCCTCTACACAGCTCTCAAAAACATAAATTTTGTCCCATGTATATCCCCCCAGTGTATATCCCCCAGTGTATAACCCCCCATCAGACCTCTCGATTTTTGTATAGCCCCATGGGGTATACACCCAAAAATACGGTAATTTTGATTGGATGGCGCTTAGCTATCGCTTCCACTCTTTTATTTTTACACGTGTACACCAGCACAGCCGATCTTTCATTCGGTGAACTTATAGATGGTTACTTTTTTAAGAGCTTACCTGGCCTTTGACATTCAATGCGTTTTCTAGCTCGTCAAAATGATTCAGTCTGAAATTCAGCGATCTTGAATCTTCATACGCAGTTCGCTTGGAAAATATTTTACGCCTTCTCTCGCTATTGGATTTTCTGCTTCATGAAGTGCGTATGAGGTTCTAATATTTCGCACGCGGCGTTTGTTGACCTGACCTCTTCAGCTTCTGCAGAAATTTTTATTGCCTGCTGCTAACAACGCACCTTATTTATCCTACTTGTCAATGTGGCTTGCCTCTCTTCCACCTGGTAGTAGCTAACACTGATTCTACCTCAAAAAAGCTTTATGATCATGTTGTTTTTCATTGCATTTGCAAATTACACGCTTCCCACGCTTGTTTTGCTTCTCCTTCTTATTGATAACCCTTGGGTTTTAGAACAAGGGATCTGGTTTATTTACAGGTTATTCAATCTGCCAAGGATCAGTTGAAGTGGTCACTGTTGAAATGACATATGGGAAGAAACCGCGTATGTATGTATGTACCGTACGGTATCTATTAGAAGAAAACCTAAAGTGCAACACAGTGAATGCCGGGATGTGATGATGGTGAAATGATAACCCATAGTAGGTAGTCGTTATGTTTTCATGCTGTTCCATTCCGGGAAAAATTCCCAGGTTGGAGGTTACAGTTACACTAGGCAGGTGGTGTCAGGTTGAATACTGTAAGGATGTTGTTCTGTTGATGTGTTAAACCTGCTCCGATATTCCAAAAAATTGACGATCATGATCAAGCTCGATCGTTGTTTTTCAACGACGGGAGATGACTAAAGTTGTTTACGGCGTGCATCGTAGTTGAAGGAGCATTTTTTGAGCACGGGATGTCGGAGCTGGTTAGCTGTTGGTAATGTTGGCAGCGATAAATTCTATTAGCGGTTGTGCATATGCTTTGTCTGTGCTCAAAGTTGCGGATCTGCAGCTCACGATGACGAGTTACCGTATTCTATTGTCTGCATTTTTATTAGCTAACCAATTCTATTCTAACTAGAAAAGCTGCAACAGGATGCCACCGGTCAAACTTCGAACTCTGGACCTAGGACGGTCTATGCTTTGGCGAATATTGATAAGAAGGTAGGCCTATTATGTACGTTACGTACATATGAGTACTCCTGGGGTGATAGTACTTATTTCGTATCTGGTATCAACAAACAACAACGAAATACATACAAGGGCGTCATGCTCATGTATCGTATGGCTATAGCCTGTCCAGCCAGAGTTTGCCTTTTCTACAGGAGTAGAGTGTGCAGCTGCGTAGCACGCACTAAAGTTCCATAAAAGCGAACTCTGGCCAGACCATAAGCATAGATCAGCGCATAAAAAA
>JASAMW010007491.1:0-17048 GCA_030247985.1 Epsilonema sp. ZAB3_2
CCGCTATATGACGGTTGACGTCTGTTGTAGAGCTGAATTTTGTGTCGGTTCCCGCCGGTTGTTCAACCGGTCGGCGTCGGAGACTTTGCATTCCGGGAGGAGTTAAGTGGTTAAACGTTTTGCTCCATTAAAGATAGCCTGAAAAACGATCCAAAATAAGGTATGTATCAATGAAATTAAGCACCCTCATCTGTATGTCCGACTGCAAAACTGCACAGACACATACAGAAAAGAAATAATTTATTCTGTTTGGAAGAGTTAATTCCCATTGTATACACTTCTATATGTAAAATTTGACACTAAATTCAAAAATATGGTTTATTTGGCTGTACAATGGGAATTAACTCTTCCAAACAGAATAAAATTGCATTTTCTGTATGTGTCTGTGCAGTTTTGCAGTCGGACATACACATGAGAGGTGCTTAATTTCATTGATACATGCCTTATCTGGGAGCGCTTTTCAAGCGTTACTAATCTAAATGGAGCAAATCGTTTAGTTAATCTGACCCTACTTCTTGGAACTTTATGAGCAAAAAAGTGGCCATTTCTTTAGTTCTGAAAGTCAAAAAAGAAGCATTTTTTATGATGTAAATTGGGTTTAAGCAAAATGATTTTACAACCAATCAGATCCATAACTCCTACGAGAGGCAAATCAAATGGATATATCATATGTATAGGTAATTCTTAAGGGGAAAAGGGGTATTAAGGTGTACAAAAAATCGCCATTTTTCCACATATTCACATCCGTAACTATTTAACGGATGGGGTCTAAGAGCGAATCAGATTGGCTCATTCAACCGACGGTCAAAAACTACACAAGGTAAATGTGAAAAAATTTAATACTGTTCTGGCCACTGTCTGGTAATACCCTATTTTCACTCATATAAGAAACACCTCTTATTTCGGCGCCGCATGGTGCAGGAGACTGGACAGGACCTTACTCATTTGAAACAGCAGCAAAGACGATTCTGACGTCATTAATAGCTCTTTTCAGCATTACTTGTAAGCTCAGCTAAACAAATAGTTTGAAGATTTTGGCAATTGCCAAAAATTTGTCATCGCGTTTTGCTTCGTATTTTCCAACAACGGTAGGGGTTAAACCGTAAGTTATATATGGGTTGGCTTCACCAAAGTGTGCGGCTCCGAAAACAAAAGACAAGAGCTGCGCGAATATAGGCTTTGTAGCCGTAAATATGAGCCATTTACTTTGATTCCGGGGGTCGAAAGCACTGACAATTTGGCCAAACTTCAGGCTGCTGTAGTATACTCGGCGAGGGTTGAAGGTTCAATTTTGCGTCAGAAAATTTTTGTATTTTAGTCAACTTTTTACGGGGTTTCATGTGAGCTCCTTCCGGTCCCAATCTGACCGGGTCCATGTTTGCGGACCCTATGAGAGCGCTGCCCGAATTCTCTCATCAAAATTCATAATTCTTGCTATCATCCTACTGCTTGTGCAGAAAGAGCACAGAAAGTTGCCCTGTGCTGGTTTATTCTTTGGCAAGACAAACATCCTACGCATGCTGAGTTTCCTAGGACAAGGGAAAAACTCACGATACCTTGCTCTTCTTCCGTTTTTGAGGGCGGTATTTCGAATATATAGGGTGCTTTGCCTTATTTCCCAAGACGGACGGTTTTGCCCGACACTATCCCATCACCATATTCGGGAGTCTCATTTTTGTCAATGCAGGCAAATTGCCGCTCCCCGTAGCGAAATACTGCATACGCTACACATTTCCAGCCTGGCCCGAGCAGCAACCATGAATTACCCTGCATATCTGTCGTATGAGATGTGTGTGTTGCGCGCCCGCACGCGATCAGTAATAAAATGCTGCTGCTGCTGCTGCACTTTCGAGGCTTGCCCTCCCTTTGTTTTGTTTGCAGACGTTAATGAAAGCCAGTACTTGTCGGTTGTCTTGTGATCACCTTGATGGCGATATGAATGGATCCAACTGACGTCCACCTTTGCAAACACGAATAACGCCACTCAGGAATAGTATGGGTTCCGCCAGGCAGGTTGCGGTCGCTGCCCTCGCCTCTGGGGTTACATGTGCAGGCATACTGGTCGGGTGCAGTCTCCAAAGCTGAGAGCAGCGAGCGAAAAGAAGCAGCTGCTCAGCGATTCGAAGAGCAGCTGGCAGAGCGAAGAGCATTGATGCTGAAGGAGAACATTGACAGAATCCTTTCCTTCTCCTTCCAAGAAACTGAAGAAGTTGAAGAGGAGGAATTCAGCTGCGGCTTATCGGCGAAATATCTGCGCACAGAATCTGAAGCTTTGAAAGCTGTTGGATCGGTGCGTGCAGATTTTGAGACAGCTCAGAGAACTGCATCTCAAAAGGGCGGGACCTAGAGGAGGAATTACAAGAGGAAGCTGGCTTCTTCTTCCAACGTCTCAGCTCTCTGTATGTTTGGTACAATATCAGTCGGGAACTACGAGAGAGCGTTGGGGGTATGGCCAGATTGTGGGGCATGGAACAGCGCGCGAGCAGGCGTGAGGGTGCAAAGAGGGTTAGAGATTGGCCCTGGGCCGCCTACGGAGCTCTAGCTGACAAAGAAGGAATGCAGTGGTTGTAGATGGGGAGGGGAAGGCTTCTGCCCGCTTTATCCAGGTACAGGGTCCCACTGCGCAGTTTGCGTAAAGACCGAGAGGAGCTACTCGCCAAGATGGTACGTGCCCCATTGAAAAAGGCGAAGGATATGCTGAAACAAGAACCGCCGAAGGAGCCTGCTGCCGATACTCCAGCCATTGGATCAATGAGTACCAAACGAAGGGTCAGCAATGTACGTAAGTTTGTGTGAGAAAGAATTGTGCTACTCCTGCATGGTTAGTCTACTTCCCGTTTTCTGTCCCCTTTGTTCTGTCTCTTCGTTCATATCTCTGACATTTTACCTTTGTTTGTACGCTCTTGCCGTGTTCACCATACATCCTTGCGTACGTCCGTCTCTACTTTGATACTTCCATATATACATGTAGGGTACCATGGGGTAAACCCGGCAATGGAAAAATCCGGCCACCTAAACTTCAGGGCTGCATATCTCAGCAACCAATGGACCGATTGAGACAAATAGGATATCAATCAATTCCTAGAACCTCCTCTTTCTTTATATGGTTCATCATTTAAACAGCAAGTTGAGGGTGCTTAGGTGGCCGGGTTGCAAACATGCAAACCATTCATGGATTCGCACAGACCGGTCAGATGAAAACGAAGAGAGGGGGAGAGGGAGGCGAGCGAGCGGGGAGCGATTACAGTAATCTCGCGCGCGCAGCGAAGGCACAGAGAACAAGAGTTATTTTTACTGCATGCGAAAGGTCAAAGACCAATTATGGACAAACAAAAACTGGACATGGGCTTGTGCTTGTGCCATGTCTATGCGTATTGCAGTACAGGCGAGCTACCTCTTTGTCTTTACCCAGCTGCTGACTATCCTATCCATTTAGTCGTCTTTGTTTTCAATCAAGTAATAATGGCGCAACGTTTGATCTTTCCTGAGGAATTTGAGAGTGAAATTGTAAATCAGAGCGACAGTCAGGTTACCATTCGTTGCAACTGTAAGGACGAAGGTGACATCAAGAGATGGTTGGAAAGCTATCGAGTGACTTCTGGTACTGGCTGGCAAAGCAGAGGTGGTCTACCGCAGCCAAAAAAATTCAAAGCTAGCAAGAGGTATTATTGCCAGCATTCGTCATACGTCATACCAAAAATCTCGTGCGCCGCAATCTGGTCAGAACGCTGACTGTGCTGCGAAATTATCTGCTCGAATACAGAAGGAATAGCCAGAAGGGGAATTTTCGGAGGTGAAAAGGCGAGCAAGACAAAGAAAGGAGCGCGCAATATGAAGAAGAAGAAAGTGCCCAACAGTCTAGCAGCAGCTGTTTCAAAGAGAACCGACCCAACGCTAAAAGTCATGGCCTAGGCCACTAAAATATGAATGCTTTGTTTTGTCGAAATCGCTGCCTGTTTGATGTTTCGTTTTATATTTTTCTTGTTGAGTCAACTGGATGGTATTGCTCAGTTTAACGGACATATGGACATTAGTAGATACTGTGACTGTGAGGTAAACAGAGAGAAAGCGAGCGCAGCAAGCCACGACAGATTACAAACAGAGTGAAGGATAGGATAATTACACAGAGCGAAGGAGACAGAGCGCGCGGTGGCGCGGGGCGCCTTTCCCTCCCCTCTCCCCTCTCTTCTTTTTCGTCTGACCGGTCTGTGCGAATCCATGAATGGTTTGCATGTTTGCGGCCGGGTTTACCCCATGGCCGGTTTTCCGCCACAGTACCCTACTACTTCAAGATACGTCAGACGTACGGAGGCGTGGTGAACGCGGCATCATGCGCCTGCACCACCCATCCTTCCATTACCTTCCGCTCTCGCACACACACACTGGTGGTTGATTTTGGTGAAGTGAGAATTACTACCTTTGTTACGCGCCCACACTGGCGGAATTGCGTGAGGCCTCCTTTGAAGGTTCAGTGCGCCGCAAAAGATCCTCTCTGTACATTCAGGTGTGCGGCTTTTTCTCTCTCCTTTTCTCTTGCTCTATTCCTCTGCTGCTTGCACGCCAGCTTTGTTGCTTCTTTGTTTTCAGTGGCCCGCTCCAGACGTGAACTCCGAATTCGCTCCGAATTCGGAGCCCTGACTATGCTTCAACATGTAAATTCACCGAGTTCGCTCCGAACTCGCTCCGTTTTTCGGAACGTGCGTGTGAACAACCGAGTTTGGAATTCAAAGTCGTGTGAGTCATGGACGTTCGTTTCGGAACAAACCTACTGAGACAACCTACTTTCTTTTCTGAAAACCGGTCGAGTTTTTCTCTGTCTCCCTCTTTTGTCCACCCCGTGTTGTTCGCTCAGCACGTACGTACGTGCTGAGGCATGCACCAAGATTCAAATAGTCAACTGTCCTGAGAAACCTTTGCCTACTGAGAACTTAGCTGCAGCTATCTTCGTTAGCGCCTCCTGTTAGCTAACCAGCCCTCTGCCAGGGCCATCTTTGGAGGCGGCATGACTCTGCCTAGCGCCTGCTACGTTTGCAAAAAGAAGCTAGCTGCCTCAAATGGAGTTAGCTGCTCGAAGTCGAGCTGCTGCAACGGAATCTGCATGCAGTGCTTGTTCCCAGCGGCCTACAAGAGCAACCAAGGAAATCTGATCAACGACTTGAAGGGCTCTAGCTGGCTGCGTGTTACCTGCAGCCAGTGCTCCCCATCCGATTCCGACGGACGCATCACGAGCATCGAGCAGGCAGTTGCCGGACTGCAGAAAAGCCTGGAGGATAAGCTGGAGAGCTTGTCCTCGCAACTGCAACAAGCTTCTCCTGCTACCTCGGCCGTTGGTGCTGGAATTAGTGGGTTTGTTTAGACAGTAAGAATAGGGGGTTTTTTTTTTTTATAAAAAAATAGAAAAGATTTTAAAAATAAAAAAAAGATTATTAAAAAACAAAAAAAAAAAAAAAAAAAAAAAAAAAAAAAAAAAAAACAAAAAAAAATAAAAAAAAAACACAAACCCCAGTGTGAGGGGGCCCGGGGGCCCCGCCCCCCCCCCCCCGCGCCCGCCGCAGCCGCCCTCCCTCTTTCCTTTTATTCATCATTAAACAGGTAGTAGTCTATTCAGCACTCCATGATCGCCGGCCGGATGGACGAAGAGAGGAGAGGAGGCGAGCAGCGATCATACTGCCTTACTCATGCGTAGAGCCTGTGGCAAAAAAACTGGACTCTTTTCTTCTTTCTTCAGTTACCGACCTCCCTCTTACCCCTCTGTTCCCTTTATTTTCGATCAAGATATCCAAAACATTTATCTTTCCCTGAGGAGAAGTTGAGAGTGAAACTAAATAGGAGCGACAGTAGTTACCATTCGTCGATTGTAAAGGAGACGAAGGTAGACCCCGAATGAGGAGTGGTGGAAAATGACTCCTTCTCGTCGCAGAAGCAGAGGTGACGTCCCACCGAGAAGAACTGCACAAACAAACAAAACAAAAGAAAACGGCCAAAGGAGAAGGAAGGAGGTGAAAAGGCGAGGAAGAAGCAGCAAAAAAAAAAAAGCGATCGATCTCGAGACGACCCTACAAAATCCCACAAATATCCCCACCACACAAACAAACCAAAAAAACAACAAAACGCGAAAAACACGAGCAACCACGACACAAAAGAAAAAAAAGAGAGCGAAGAGAAGCGCGCGCGCGCGCTCCCTCCCGTCCCGCCGCGACCAGCACGGCGAGGAGCGCACCCCATAGAGAGAAAAGCAAACATCGCCCTCCCAAGCTCCAAACAAAACCAAGCCCAAGCGCACACCAACCACCAGCGAGCCCCGAGCCGCAGCAACGTCCCTCCGCGCATGGCTCAGAAGAGCTCAAGACAAACAGCCAAATCAGACACGAAAAAAAGCACCCAAACCCGACAAACCCCAAGCAGCAAAACCCACAGCCGCCCAACCCAACAAAACAAACACAACGCGCACCACCACCCAATACCAGCGGGTAGCTTCGTAGCGGGAGCGGAGGCGCTGCTTCTTTCTTTCCGGTAACCACGTGCTCATAGCTGTGCCCTCCGTCTCCTCCGTCTTCGATCGATCGGCCCGCAACACACACAAAGCAAAAAAAGCCCGCGCGATCAGCTCATCCTCCCAGGCTTGCATCCGCTGAGTATGGTGCCGTCGTGGGAATGAATGGCTGCAGTAACCACGAGCCCAACCACAATCCACACAGAAACATCGCCAACAACCCAACAGCAAAAACCCAAGCAGCGCTCCAACAACCAGCATGCCCGCCTCAAATGGCAGAGGGCTCGTTAGCTAACAGGAGACGCTAACGAGATAGCTGCAGCTAAGTTCTCAGTAGGCAAAGGTTTCTCAGGACAGTTGACTATTTGAATCTTCGTGCATGCCTCAACACGTACGTACGTGCCCTGAGCAACACGGGTGGACAAAAGAGGGAGACAGAGAAAAACTCGACCGGTTTTCAGAAAAGAAAGTAGGTTGTCTCTGTCAGGTTTGTTACCGAAACGAACGTCCATGACTCACACGACTTTGAATTCCAAACTCGGTTGTTCACACGCACGTTCCGAAAAACGGAGCGAGTTCGGAGCGAACTCGGTGAATTTACATGTTGAAGCATAGTCAGGGCTCCGAACTCGGAGCGAATTCGGAGTTCACGTCTGGAGCGGGCCACTGAAAACAAAGACGCAACAAAGCTGGCGTGCAAGCAGCAGAGGAATAGAGCAGAGATAAAGAGAGAGAAAAAGCCGCACACCTGAATGTACAGAGAGGATCTTTTGCGGCGCACTGAACCTTCAAAGGAGGCCTCACGCAATTCAGCAAAAAGGAAACCCTCAAAACCCAGTGTGTGTGTGCGAGAGCGGAAGGTAATGGAAGGATGGGTGGTGCAGGCGCATGATGCCGCGTTCACCACGCCTCCGTACGTCTGACGTATCTTGAAGTAGTAGGGTACTGTGGCGGAAAACCGGCCATGGGGTAAACCCGCCCGCAAACATGCAAACCATTCATGGATTCGCACAGACCGGTCAGACGAAAAAGAAGAGAGGGGAGAGGGGAGGGAAAGGCGCCCCGCGCCACCGCGCGCTCTGTCTCCTTCGCTCTGTGTAATTATCCTATCCTTCACTCTGTTTGTATATCTGTCGTGGCTTGCTGCGCTCGCTTTCTCTCTGTTTACCTCACAGTCACAGTATCTACTAATGTCCATATGTCTGTTAAACTGAGCAATACCATCCAGTTGACTCAACAAGAAAAATATAAAAAGAAACATAAACAGGCAGCGATTTTAACAAAACAAAGCATTCATATTTTAGTGGCCTAGGCCATGACTTTTAGCGTTGGGTCGGTTTTCTTTGAAAGCTGCTGCTAGACTGTTGGGCACTTTCTTCTTCATATTGCGCGCTTTTTTCTTTGTCTTGCCCGCCTTTTCACCTCCGAAAATTCCCCTTCTGGCTATTCCTTCTGTATTCGAGCAGATAATTTCGCAGCACAGTCAGCGTTCTGACCAGATTGCGGCGCACGAGATTTTTGGTATGACGTATGACGAATGCTGGCAATAATACCTCTTGCTAGCTTTGAATTTTTTTGGCTGCGGTAGACCACCTCTGCTTTGCCAGCCAGTACCAGAAGTCACTCGATAGCTTTCCAACCATCTCTTGATGTCACCTTCGTCCTTACAGTTGCAACGAATGGTAACCTGACTGTCGCTCTGATTTACAATTTCACTCTCAAATTCCTCAGGAAAGATCAAACGTTGCGCCATTATTACTTGATTGAAAACAAAGACGACTAAATGGATAGGATAGTCAGCAGCTGGGTAAAGACAAAGAGGTAGCTCGCCTGTACTGCAATACGCATAGACATGGCACAAGCACAAGCCCATGTCCAGTTTTTGTTTGTCCATAATTGGTCTTTGACCTTTCGCATGCAGTAAAAATAACTCTTGTTCTCTGTGCCTTCGCTGCGCGCGCGAGATTACTGTAATCGCTCCCCGCTCGCTCGCCTCCCTCTCCCCCTCTCTTCGTTTTCATCTGACCGGTCTGTGCGAATCCATGAATGGTTTGCATGTTTGCAACCCGGCCACCTAAGCACCCTCAACTTGCTGTTTAAATGATGAACCATATAAAGAAAGAGGAGGTTCTAGGAATTGATTGATATCCTATTTGTCTCAATCGGTCCATTGGTTGCTGAGATATGCAGCCCTGAAGTTTAGGTGGCCGGATTTTTCCATTGCCGGGTTTGCCCCATGGTACCCTACATACAGAAGGAAAAACACAAAGAGACGGACGTACGCAAGGATGTATGGTGAACACGGCAAGAGCGTACAAACAAAGGTAAAATGTCAGAGATATGAACGAAGAGACAGAACAAAGGGGACAGAAAACGGGAAGTAGACTAACCATGCAGGAGTAGCACAATTCTTTCTCACACAAACTTACGTACATTGCTGACCCTTCGTTTGGTACTCATTGATCCAATGGCTGGAGTATCGGCAGCAGGCTCCTTCGGCGGTTCTTGTTTCAGCATATCCTTCGCCTTTTTCAATGGGGCACGTACCATCTTGGCCAGTATCTTCAGTACTTTACGCAAACTGCGCAGTGGAACCCTGTACTGGATAAAGCGGGCGAAAGCCTCCGCCTTCCCATACTCCAACCACTGCATTCCTTCTTTGTCAGCTAGAGCTTCCGTAGGAGGCCAAGGCCAATCTCTAACCCTCTTTGCACCCTCACGCCTGCTCGCGCGCTGTTCCATGCCCCACAATCTGGCCACACCCCCAATGCTCTCTCGTAGTTCCCGACTGATATTGTACCAAACATACAGAGAGCTGAGACGTTGGAAGAAGAAGCCAGCTTCCTCTTGTAATTCCTCCTCTAGGTCCCGCCCTTTTGGATACAGGTCTCTGAGCTGCTCAAAATCTGCAAGCACCGATCCAACAGCTTTCAAAGCTTCAGATTCTGTGCGCAGATATTTCGCTGATAAGCCACAGCTGAATTCCTCCTCTTCAACTTCTTCAGTTTCTTGGAAGGAGAAGGAACGGATTCTGTCAATGTTCTCCTTCAGCATCAATGCTCTTCGCTCTGCCAGCTGCTCTTCAAATCGCTGCACAGCTGCTTCTTTTCGCTCGCTGCTCTCAGCTTTGGAGAATGCACCCGACCAGTATGCCTGCACATGTAGCCAGAGGCGAGGGCAGCGACCGCAACCGCCGGCGGAACCCATACTATCCTGAGTGGCGTTATTCGTGTTTGCAAAGGTGACGTCAGTTGCATCCATCATATCGCCATCAAGGTGATCACAAGACAACCGACAAGTACTGGCTTTCATTAACGTCTGCAAACAAAACAAAAGGAAGGCAAGTCTGAAAGTACAGCAGCAGCAGCAGCATTTTATTAATGATCGCGTGCGGGCGCGCAACACACACATCTCATACGACAGATATGCAGTAATCATGGTTGCTGCTCGGGCCAGCTAGAAATGTGTAGCGTATGCAGTATTTCGCTACGGGAGCGGCAATCTGCCTGCATTGACAAAAATGAGACTACAAATATGGTGATGGGATAGTGTGGGGCAAAACCGTCCGTGTTGGGGAAGTAAGGCAAGGCACCCTATATATTCGAAATACGGCCCTCAAAAACGGAAGAAGAGCAAGGATCGTGTGTGTCTCCCTTGTCCTAGCAAACTTTGCATGCGCAACATCTTTGTCTCGCCAAGTAATAAACCAGCACAGGGCAACTTTCTGTGCTCTTTCTGCACAAGCAGTAGGATGATAGCAAGAATTATGAATTTTTCCACGAGAGAATCGGGCAGTGCTCTATAGAAGCCGCAAACATGGACCCCCTCAGATCGGGACCGGGAATAGCTCACATGAAAGCCCGTAAAAAGTTGACCTAAATACAAAAATTCCGACGAAATTGGTTAACCCCTCGCCGAGATACAGCAGCCTGAAGTTTGGCCAAATTGTCAGTGCTTTCGACCCCCGGACCAAAGAATGGCCATATCTACGGCTACAAAGCTGATATCGGCGAGCTCTTTCTTTTGTTCGAATCCGCATTCTTTGGCGAAGCCAACCCATATATAACTTACGGTTTAACCCCTACCGTTGTTGAAATACTAGCAAAAACGCGATGACAAATTTTTGGCAATCGCCAAAATCTTCAACCATTCGTTTACCGAAGCCACAACAACGCCCAAAGGTGACACCTACCACGTTAGAATCGTCTTTTCTTCCTCTTTCAAATGAGTAGGTCCCGTCCATTCCCTACCATGCGGCGCTGAAATACAAGGTGTTTCTTATATATGAGTGAAAATAGGCATTACCAACAGTGGCCAGAACAGATTAAATTTTTTCACATCTATGTTGTGTAGTTTTTGACGCTGAATCGAATGAGCCAATTCCCATCGCTCTAGACCCATCCGTTAAGGAGTTACGGGTGTGAATATGTGGAAAAATGGCGATTTTGTACACTGGAAAGTAATTTTTTCTCCTTAAGGAGTACCCAGACATATGATATATCATTCGATTTGCCTTGAGAAGTTCTATCGATTGGTTGCAAATTCATTTTGCTTAAACCCAATTTACATCATAAAAAATGCAAAAAAACGGACTTTCAGAACTAAGAAATGGGTATTTTTTGCTCATAAGTTCCAATGGGTAGGATTAAGTGATTAAACGTTTTGCTCCATTAGATAGCGCCTGAAAAGCGCTCCCAGATAAGGCATGTATCAATGAAATTAAGCACCCTCATCTGTATGTCCGACTGCAAAACTGCACAGACACATACAGAAAATGCAATTTTATTCTGTTTGGAAGAGTTAATTCCCATTGTACAGCCAAATAAACCATATTTTTGAATTTAGTGTCAAATTTTACATATAGAAGCGTATACAATGGGAATTAACTCTTCCAAACAGAATAAAATTGCATTTTCTGTATGTGTCTGTGCAGTTTTGCAGTCGGACATACAGATGAGGGTGCTTAATTTCATTGATACATACCTTATTTGGGAGCGCTTTTCAGGCGCTATCTAATGGAGCAAAACGTTTAACCACTTAACTCCTCCCGGGATGCAAAGTCTCCGACGCCAACCGGTTGCACAACCGACGCCAACCGACATATGGAGCAGTTGTACAACAGACGTCAACCGTCATATAGCGGTTGCGCACCCGACGCCAACCGCGAAGAAAAGAAAAGGAAAGAAAAGAAGAAAGAAAGTGCAGGAATATTTCTTGCCTGTGATGCTGAATTGAAGTGAATAAAGAATAACGTCCTGCACTGTCCTGCACTTTCTTTCTTCTTTTCTTTCCTTTTCTTTTCTTCGCGGTTGGCGTCGGTTGCGCAACCGCTATATGTCGGTTGACGTCTGTTGTACAACTGCTCCATATGTCGGTTGGCGTCGGTTGTGCAACCGGTTGGCGTCGGAGACTTTGAATCCCGGGAGGAGTTAATCCTGCCCATTGGAACTTATGAGCAAAAAATACCCATTTCTTAGTTCCGAAAGTCCGTTTTTTTGCATTTTTTATGATGTAAATTGGGTTTAAGCAAAATGAATTTGCAACCAATCGATAGAACTTCTCAAGGCAAATCGAATGATATATCATATGTCTGGGTACTCCTTAAGGAGAAAAAAATTACTTTCCAGTGTACAAAATCGCCATTTTTCCACATATTCACACCCGTAACTCCTTAACGGATGGGTCTAGAGCGATGGGAATTGGCTCATTCGATTCAGCGTCAAAAACTACACAACATAGATGTGAAAAAATTTAATCTGTTCTGGCCACTGTTGGTAATGCCTATTTTCACTCATATATAAGAAACACCCTGTATTTCAGCGCCGCATGGTAGGGAATGGACGGGACCTACCTCATTTGAAAGAGGAAGAAAAGACGATTCTAACGTGGTAGGTGTCACCTTTGGGCGTTGTTGTGGCTTCGAGAAACGAATGGTTGAAAATTTGTCATCGCGTTTTTGCTAGTATTTCCACAACGGTAGGGGTTAAACCGTAAGTTATATATGGGTTGGCTTCGCCAAAGAATGCGGATTCGAACAAAAGAAAGAGCTCGCCGATATCAGCTTTGTAGCCGTAGATATGGCCATTCTTTGGTCCGGGGGTCGAAATTCCATAAAAATTAAGCACTGACAATTTGGCCAAACTTCAGGCTGCTGTATCTCGGCGAGGGGTCAACCAATTTTCGTATCTGAGGGGGTCCATGTTTGCGGCTCTGCCCGATTCTCTCGTGGAAAAATTCTTATATACACTATTATGATGATAGGAAGAGCTCACTTGTAGTTGTAGCAAGGGTAGTAGTTGTCGTTGTCGTTGTCCCAGTCCTCCTCTGTCAAATTTTTTGTTTTTTGTAGTTGTCGAGACGTAGTTGTAGTTGTAGTTGTAGTTGTCGTTGTCCCAGTCCTCCTCTGTCAAATTTCCATAGGCAGAACGAAGATCGATGGAGGTGATCTGCTCTGTGGTCAGTTTTCTTTGCATTATCGGACCGATCGGCTCTGATTTCGACGACAGAATTGTACTTTGCTCCGCAAGAAACCTGTTATCAGCCTTGCTGCCTCTTTCTACTGCTTCATCTTCTCCTAATGCATTGGCAGAAAACCATTTACTGCCGAATCGAGTTGCCGCATCCTTCTCTTCCTCCATTTCGATGCTGCTCAGTAAAACATCTGTTGGAAGCGCAGCGGTTGTTATGCTTAGTGTTGGTATAAATTTTCAAATCATCCAATAATTCATGTTGGAAGGCATCGTGCAATAGAATAATAATAATAATATAAAATATGAACTTGTGACGCGCAAGTTTCCGTTGTGTCCACTGAACACTTTGTGACGAATGCCTTTCCGCTGAAAAGAAAAGAAATGAAGCTCCGGATGTTAGTGTTTTGGCCTTTGGGGGTAAAAATCAGGTTTTCGTCTTTTTTGTAAAATTTGTGCGGCAGGCAACGGCAAGTGAACACTGTCGACATGCGCCAGCGCTCGGGCAAAATGTCCAAGCGTATTGTCGGAGAAGAGAAACGATCAAGAGTTCGCTTGACAATTTTGCCGCTCCCGTTTTGCCGCTCCCGTCCCGCTTTTCCCAATTTTGCCGCTCCCGCCTCCTAAACAAGACAGCAACGGCTTTTCGACCCTTTTTTCAAACACTATTGCTATTCTTGTTTAGAATATTTAGAAATGTTAGATTGCCACGGGAGCGACAAAATTGTCAGGCGAACTCTTGATCGCCCTTGTCTTGATCGTTTCTCCGACTATAAACTAGTACCGTATTTTTGGGTGTATAGCCCCATGGGGCAAACATCGAGCCAAAAATCATGGGCCCCAAAAATCGAGAGGTCTGATGGGGGTTATACACTGGGGGGATATACAACCAGTGGAGAAGTGCTCCTAAGGAGCACGAAGGAAGTGAGCGAGAGGCTCACTAGCCTGCAGATGCTTATGGGGTTGACGGCGCAGAAACCAGAAGGTTCCAACCGCCCATCGCTGCCGAAAACCCCTCCGAGTTGACAGCCTCTCGCACAATCTGCTGCTGTCCAACTGGTGCGGGCATACTTTTGCCCATTCCCAATCATGGCAAACAAAACTCTTCAATGACCTTTGTTGCCTCTCGCCTGCTTCTGTATGCCTGATCACATGCAAAACGCTGTTCCACACCATAATATTTGTCATCTTAACTAGGAATTATATGTATGTAAACATGTACATGCTGTACATAATATGTGCAACAAAAACTTCGAGCGTTTAGTTCAAAGACAAAAAAATGTGATGTTTCCTCAAAAGTAGAACATACATACTTACATACCAGTAAAGATTTCATGTCTTAGCTTTCCTGTTTCTCGAACAACAGCAAATAAAACTTCAGCTGAAACTTAATGATTTAAAAACCAGAATATTCGAATCAAGAAGATCGACACCCTGGTGGACCTCTCACCTTCTATTTGGCAAGAAACGTGTGAACGACTGGTCATATTGGAAGCCATTATTGAATGGGTACATACTACATGCAAATGCACATAGCAAAGAATAAACATACGTACGATACATATGCACATACTTACTCATAACGCTGCATGGATCAGGCATACAGAAGCAGGCGAGAGGCAACAAAGGTAGTTGAAGAGTTTTGTTTGCCATGATTGGGAATGGGCAAAAGTATGCCCACAGTTGGACAGCAGCAGATTGTGCGAGAGGCTGTCAACTTGGAGGGGTCACAAGTTTCGGCAGCGATGGGCGGTTGGAACCTTCTGGTTTCTGCGCCGTGAGACCATAACATTCTGCAGGCTAGTGAGCCTCTCGCTCACTTCCTTCCGTGTCCTTAGGAGCACTCTCCACTGGTTGTATATCCCCCCAGTGTATAACCCCCATCAGACCTCTCGATTTTTGGGGCCCATGATTTTTGGCTCGATGTTTGCCCCATGGGGCTATACACCCAAAAATACGGTACTAGTTTATAGTCGGAGAAACGATCAAGACAAGGGCGATCAAGAGTTCGCCTGACAATTTTGTCGCTCCCGTGGCAATCTAACATTTCTAAATATTCTAAACAAGAATAGCAATAGTGTTTGAAAAAAGGGTCGAAAAGCCGTTGCTGTCTTGTTTTCAGAGGCGGGAGCGGCAAAATTGGGAAAAGCGGGACGGGAGCGGCAAAACAGGAGCGGCAAAATTGTCAAGCGAACTCTTGATCGTTTCTTTTTCTCCGACAATACGCTTGGACATTTTGCCCGAGCACTGACAGTGGTACTGGCTGCATAAATTTGCCTATCACTTGCCGTTGCCTGCCGCAATTTTAAAAAAAGACGAAAACCTATTTACCCCCAAAGGCCAAAACACTAACATCCGGAGCTTCATTTCTTTTCTTTTCAGCGGGAAGGCATTCGTCACAAAGTGTTCAGTGGACACAACGGAAACTTGCGCGTAACAAGTTCATATTTTATATTATTATTATTATTCTATTGCACGATGCCTTCCGACATGAATTATTGGATGATTTGAAAATTTATACCAACACTAAGCATAACAACCGCTGCGCTTCCAACAGATGTTATTACGGCCCCGCATCGAAATGGAGGAAGAGAAGGATGCGGCAACTCAATTCAGCAGTAAAATGGTTTTCTGCCAATGCATTAGGAGAAGATGAAGCAGTAGAAAGAGGCAGCAAGGCTGATAACAGGTTTCTTGCGGAGCAAAGTACAATTATCATCAGAATCAGAACCAATCGGTCCGATAATGCAGAAAAAAACTGACCACAGAGCAGATCACCTCCATCGATCTTCGTTCTGCCTATGGAAATTTGACAGAGGAGGACTGGGACAACGACAACTACAACTACAACTACAACTACGTCTCGACAACTACAAAAAACAAAAAATTTGACAAGAGGAGGACTGGGACAACGACAACGACAACTACTACCCTTGCTACAACTACAAGTGAGCTCTTCCTATCATCATAATAGTGTATATAAGAGATTTTCCACGGAGAGAAGCGGGGCAGAGCCGCAAACATGGACGCCCTCAGATACGAAAATTGGGTTGACCCCTCGCCGAGATATTGCAGCCTGAAGTTTGGCCAAATTGTCAGTGCTTAATTTTTATGGAATCTCGACCCCCAGACAAAAGAATAGCCATATCTACGGCTACAAAGCTGATATCGGCAACTTCTTTCTTTTGTTCGAATCCAAGCCATTCTTTGGCGAAGCCAACCCATATATAACTTACGGTTTAACCCCTACCGTTGTGGAAATACTAGCAAAAACGCGATGACAAATTTTCAACCATTCGTTTCTCGAAGCCACAACAACGCCCAAAGGTGACACCTACCACGTTAGAATCGTCTTTTCTTCCTCTTTCAAATGAGGTAGGTCCCGTCCATTCCCTACCATGCGGCGCTGAAATACAGGGTGTTTCTTTTTATATATGAGTGAAAATAGGCATTACCAACAGTGGCCAAAACAGAGCAAAATTTTTTCGCATCTATGTTGTGTAGTTTTTGACGCTGAATCGAATGACCCAATTCCCATCGCTCTAAACTCATCCGTTAAGAATTACGGGTGTGAATATGTGGAAAAATGGCGATTTTAGTACACTGGAAAGTAATTTTTTTCTCCTTAAGGAGTACCCAGACATATGATATATCATTCGATTTGCCTTGAGAAGTTCTATCGATTGGTTGCAATTAATTGCTTAAACCCAAATTACATCATAAAAAATGCAAAAAAACGGACTTTCGGAACTAAGAAATGGGGTATTTTTTGCTCGTACATTCCAATGGGCAGGATTAACTCCTCCGGGATTCAAAGTCTCCAACGCCAACCGGTTGCACAACCAAGCGCCAACCGACATAGTGGAGCAGTTGTACAACAGACGTCAACCGACATATAGCGGTTGCGCAACCCGACGCCAACCGCGAAGAAAAAGAAAAGGAAAGAAAAGAAGAAAGAAAGTACAGAACAGTGCAAGGATCTTATTCTTTATTCACTTAAATTAAGCATCGCAGGCAAGAAATACTCCTGCACTTTCTTTCTTCTTTTCTTTCCTTTTTCTTTTCTTCGCGGTTGGCGTCGGTTGCGC